>JBAMJV010003696.1:0-180000 GCA_037951105.1 Echinarachnius parma
CCTTTTTTCATTTAGCCTATTTTGGGATAGAAATTGCTGAAATTTTCGAGCTCTCTCCGCTCGCTCACATACATAATATTTCACAACCTCGGGTGTATTACCCTTCATGACGCCATATCATAAGTAATGAATCGAATATACCCATACAATAATATTGAAACAAATTGCAATTTTCCGCTGTGAAATTGCTAAAATTGTCAAGCTCGCTCCGCTCGCTCGCATACATAATATAATTCACAACCTCGGGTGTTTATATTTTATTACCCTTCATAACTCCATATTATAAGACATAAAAACGACTTACCCATACAATAATATTGGAACAAATGGCAATTTTCCGCTGTGAAATTGCTGAAATTTTCAAGCTCGCACCGGTCGCTCGCATTATTCATATTTATGCAAACTACCGTACCATAATTGAAGACTATTCACTGTTTTTCAATCATTCGAAAATTTGAGAATTTCACCTCCGATATGCACCAGATAGCTCCATTCTAGTGTAAAAATTGCCAAAGCTCCCTGGTGTGGGAGGGGGGGACTCCCCCCCCCCCCCCCCCCCACTCGGTCGCTTCATACCTAATACCTAATTTCATGTTCATATGCATCAATATACATTTATAAATGATCTTTGCATACTTTCAGAGTCTGAAACCATCATATTTTGTGTTTTTACATACTTCTTAGAGAAACACAATAAAACAACAACAACAACATCGTAAAATGTCAATATTTTGATCATGTGATCATGGCTAAAAATACATGAGAGCAACGAACTTTTTGCATTCGGAATCGAAGCGAAGGCCCACGGCTGCGAATTGACGACGACGTGATTAGGTCCTTCGAATTTGGTTAAAAACCGCTGGATAAAATTGTGATTTAAAAAAGGTGGCCAAGATTCAGGATAGTGAGTATATAGTCTGATCTATGAACAATCATCTGAGATAAGAATGGTCTTTAAAATTACTGTAATTCTATCGTAAGTTTGTGTTCAATTACCGCTTTATGCTTTGTGAAACTGAAACGACCACGATCGCGACCCAGTTTTGTACCCGCAAGTATCCCGGCACTTGAGCACGTCTGCGTTACGATGTACACTAGCAAATGGGAAACTGTATGGGCAAGTATGCCCAAAAGTCACACTGCTGTATAGCAGTAGTGACTTCACTAACCCCCCTTTTTGGGGTTAGTTGTAAAGACTATTGTTCATGAATGATTTCTTATTTTGTATTTTCTCACCTAACTTTGTAGATCTTGCTAGATGGCCGATGAAAAATTCTCCATTTGATGGCGTCACGTTGCCCCTAGCTAAATTGAAATGGGCTTCAATAATATTCGTTGGTCCTGAACTGCCCGTCAATCCAGCATCAAAGCACACGTGAAAATGTCGTTCACTGTGTAGCTAGCGCATATTGTACATACGTCATCAATTATACAAACTTGTTTTGGTCGGAAGCAAGGCTCATCATCGACTGTTAAAACTGCAAAGTAAAAATGTATAATTTAATTTAATGTGTGTACGTTTTTTCATAAAAAATAAATATATTTCATCGTATTTTTTAAAATCATTGCTTTATTGACATCAAATCAAATAAAAACCATGACAAACACAAATACCTAGGTTACTTGTTGTTTTTACGCAACAAAGTACAAGGTGTGAAAATCAGAGAAAGATATACATAGTACAATTATAGAGAACAACGTACAGATTATAAAACAAAATGGAATTTAACGACACCAGGTGACTTATTTCAATTTGACTAGTAAATAAGACGACTACATGTGTGTTTTATCAATTTGTGTAGTGCTATCAAAATTGAATACCTAATTAAGCTTCTTGAGAGAAATAATCAATAGATAATAATATAATGTATTAAACAAATTGAGAGAAAACAGGCTTTTCATAAAGATAATTCATTTTAAAATCAACTCATTCTTTAGTATAAGCAATATAATCTTATAATAAACATTAATTCATCCAAAGTGTGGCATAATAAGGCATTATTATATTACAATTTGTATTAAAGTGTCTCAAAATAGTATTATTAAAACAAATTACTAACCAAATCTATAATATTATTTTCTTTTTATATATTATGAGGCATTAAATGACTTACAGATGGTTGCAAGTAAGCCTACAAATAAACATACAAATAAACATAGACGTAAACATATTAATTCGCAGTTAAAATAATAAAACATTACCATATTCAATCCATACTGGATGTATCACTATACAAATTATTTCATAATATCATTATCACTCGATACAATCAAGTAGTAAGTATATCAATTTAAAATTCGCCACTTTATGACAAATTATAATTACGTGTATATTCAAATGTCTAATCCAATCAACCAAATTAAATAAATTAACAATGGTATACAGGTAGTGTTCCTTTTAATTATAAGGGCTATAAATCCATGCAAATTAGTCTTATATCATAGTTTATTTATATAAATATCAACCAAAGTACATGTCCTAGGGATACAAATCTAATATCTTATGCGGGATTTAATATGAAACTAATTATTATCATTATTAAACAGTGTATATTACTATACGTAAGTATACAAAGTAAAATCCCCCAATCAAATGACCATGAAGGGGGGGGGGGGGGGGGGGGGGGTTGATATAACAAGTCAATTGATTCTATGGTGGGCTATGGGGTCAGAAGCATTGGCTTGGTCCATGTGGGCTCGGATCTGGCATTATAAATAGCATATGAGGTGAGGATAGCGATTTTTGAGATTGAACGAGTGTGTTTTCTAATCTGGACGGACTGGCATGCGGTTCTCATGATTCTTGATATGTTACCTTGGTTTTCTTTTGTAATAAGTCCCCTTGAGCCCACTTCAAAACATACAAGTTCACATATATATCCCCGGTCTCTAATATCTACTACAAGCTGGGCATATTTTTCGACTTTTCTTTTTCTAGCGCCCATCATATTTGGTTCAAAGGAAGCCGTTAATTCTCCCAATACTATCTTCTTAACGGATCGGTCAATGATGACAATGTCGGGTCTCTCTGCAGTAGGGACTATGTCACAAGGTATTGTACCACCGTTGATCGTGTGGCCCGGTATGTCTACAAAAAGTTCAATATTGTCTCGTAAGGCTGGTTCTTCTTCTTCTTCTGGTGTAGTACAGTCCACCTACTGGTGTATCGGACATGCAATATATAATTCAAAATGCTATCGTGCCTATAGTTGTACCTTTCTTGTACTAGTGCCTTCCCGCACATGTTCAGAACATGACATAGTGTCTCATGGTTTCCACACAGTTTACATTTTGTATTCATTCTTTTACCCCATCTTTTTAGATTATCTGCGGTTGGGAGTGTGTTGATTCCCGCTCTTACAATAAAACTCAGAACACCCTTTGGTAGGTCATATATAAGAGACCTCCAAGTAAGATCGCTTTGTTCTAATTATACCAGTTTCAGAAAGTCTCCTTGAAAGACAAGGGGCTCGATCGTTTGTCTCCAATGTGCTTTGTGCTCGTCTTCAAGTTTAATTCTATTCAAAAATCAGTCGTTACAATTTTAAAATCCATATTCTTTAAAAGTTTGAAAAACAACAATTCGCAAGCCAAATACGGTAGTTTCATCTCAAGCGCACTCAGTGGCACACACTTTATTTCCGATTTGACAGGCATACAATAATGTGCGTAAGTAATTTACAACGTATCAATTCCTGGCTGGACGAAGACTACCTAACGAAAGGTCATTTCAGCAACACACTTTTCACGGTACTTCCGTCGCAAGCGTGTGCGATGATCAGCGCTCGACGCGACTGCATGGCAAATGAACGTGAAATATTGGCTGATTCTTAGCAAGAAAAGTGGGTAAGTATCAAAAACACATCTTTCAATGATTTAATTTCACCTTATAGATTACAAATGTCATGTCATAAGTGGAATGAATAAACGGGGAGAAACCCTACCTTACGTTTTGATGTAGGTGTGGATGTGGGTACCTGTATAGGTACCCACATGTAATGGGGATGGCCTTGAGTCGGGTGCTGAGCCGAGTCTGCTGAGCTGGTGCGCGAGGGTTGCCGGTTGCAAATTAAAGACAGGAAGCTTGTCTTGACTGAACTTTTAGTTTTATGATTGTAACATGTTAGAAGATGTTTGTTTTACTTTGTGACTTTGCTGATGTTGTGTGGCAAGATTGGTAGAGCTTGTGCCTTCCAGATCCAGGGAGGAACATTTATTCTTTGTTGAAGATTTACCAGTCGTTGTTGTCCTACCAGGTCCAGGACCATTTACAATACATGATTGTAATTAATAGTATTACAAAAATAAGTCTCAAATATTACTTTTGGGGAAAATACAGTATTAATCACTTTAATACTATTTTGCAATATATTTGAACAGCTTGTAATACCTAATATGCAAATTTACATAGGGAATTATGTCTTAAAATTTAAAGTTGGCATCAAAGGAAAATAATATAATAATAAGACTTTTAAGTTTTAGCAAAATTGTTAATGTTATATCCCTGGGCCTTGTAAAAAAGTACTGCAGTACAACAGCAGTAAATTTACTGCAGTAGTACCGCAGTAGTACCACAGTACTTGTACTGCGGTCTTCGCAGTACATTTACTTTTCAGGTTCACAGGTTGCGACGTTTTTCTCAAAAAGGGGTACCTTTTTAGGTGCACATGTTTTCGACGTTATTCTTTAAAAAGGGTGTGAATTACCCAAGCAGATTCGATCCCTCAATTCGCGCATCTTTTGCGGGATCTTTTGTAACATGCAATCGCATTTCATTATATATAATGATGGAAATTGGAAACACATTATCGCGAGCGCGTGCGTACGTGTGCGTATATTACATCGATAAATTGTGCAGATACTATAGAGTGTGTGCATGTCCGCCGCCACGTTAGAAAGTTCCGAGCCCGCCCGTGAGTTATTGAGTCTTTTATCAAGTCTCAAGGTACCCACACTATACGTAGGACAATTATGTTTATGTCTTCTTTTTATCGGAGATAGCCAAGCTAGCTCGAGTAAAATTCTCAGTCATGCAGCCTTGAATGGACGCTAGCAATTTTGTCGCAAAGATGTTTGTTATGAAATGTTTGATGCTGCCTGAGCCGAGGTAAATTGTCTGTGCAGCGTTCACTTCAGTCCCAAGTGTGGCATTCTGTGTTATCACGTTTGACAATATTGCCCAAGTACTAGTACCAGCCACACAAAGGAGCAGAGGCGCTATGCTGCCCTGTAGTGGAATATTATGGGACAGTACAAACAAAATTTGTCAAAATTTCAAGAAAAATTATGTTCTCTATTTCCTGCAAACTTCCCGCACCACCGTGTTACTGTGTCCGAATTCTGTTTGGGGTCCTTTTCAGAAATAGTACGATATGCCATTTTTTGCGATTAGGGTCCGTTTAAAAAATAGTGCGATATGCCATTTTTTGGCATAAGGGTCCTTTTCGGAGGTTGACGGACACGGGTGGGTAACACTTAAGTACGCGAGTGACCCCCCCGGGGATAAGAATATGCATTCTCAAATGGTATTTTTCATATAGGACAACAATTTCAAAACGTTCTGAAGTTTAGCTTGCAAGGGGTGGACATTATCTTCAGTCAGGTGAATTTGTTTACCTTCATGATTTACATTTGGGTAGTTCTGAATATTCTGTAAAGTTCTATATTCAATTTCAATTTCAATTTTATTTCCAATATATAAAACAACAACATCAAATTCCAAAATATTCACATGATGCAAAATTAATAAAATATGACATAATTACGTAGATGATGGAGTAATATTGGTACAAGTTACTGTATCAATTGAATTGGAGATATGGGAAGCCCGCAAAGCAAAAGCTTCAATAATAGACAACCCTTTATAGAAATGCAGATAGTGCTGTAAAGATTGTTATATTCATCCATCAAAGCATCAATATTTGTAATATTATTGGCATATAAAAAGAGAATATATGAGCCTAAAACACTGCTTTTTTGCTTAGTGATGCTTATAAAATGTGATTCCACCAAGTTCCAGTCCGGTCTGGAGACCAGAGAAAACTTTTCTCTTCTCTTCATCAGTACACCGGGTCCGACCGGTGAAACGGCGTCGGGACCCGGTGCAAGGAATAAGGATTCTGTCTTTTATTTGTTTTCTTTAAAAATAATTGTATAAATTGTACATACTTTCTTTTCTTTATTATAGCAAAATGTCGGGGAGTAGTGCTCCTCTTACTGACGTGGATCACTATGAGAGCCTCTCATCGAATAGTTACGCCACCAACTGCGATGAAAGTGAAGTTCTCATCAAGCCAGAAAGAGTTAGAGATGGTCATGACTCAGCCCCTGCTGATAGGTGAGTCGGATGTCACTATGATCACGTACATTATTTGTGCATGCATGCATCCACTTTATACACAAGTATGCAGATAGATATACATGTATGTTTGTGCACACACACACATATACACACACACACATACACACACACAAACATGCTTGTAATTTTAGTTTCATGCAGGTGTCATTGGTATGACGCACCTCTTGACCCCCGGGATAGGTGCGTCATGGATGCGTCATGTACTCCAATATTAATGACGCACAGTACCGTCATGGAAGCAAAAGGTTAGTCACAACACTGACCCATATGTGCGTCATAGTCAGTCACTTTACCATGAGTGCGTCACAAGGTTCATCAATAGGACCGTCATGTAATTTCTTTCCGGTGCGCAAAATGAGGTGCGTCATGGGCCGGTCATTTTCACTCAAATATATGCGTCAATGTTTCCTAATGGTGAGTTACTTTTTCTGACGGAGGGTGCATCATGGTTCATAAAAGGGTGACACACATCGGTACAATGATGCACCTTTCCCGGGGGTCAAGAGGTGCGTCATACAAATAACGCCTGCATTTATTCCCTCCAAATGAAGGTGAGAAATGCATACTGAACAAGTATATATATATATACAAATGAGCATTGAGTAAAATGATAAATGTACACTGACATGTACAATTATGTATGAATAGTATAACACTGAATCTACACACAGATTCACAATTTATGCATAAAATGTAGTGTATCCACATTAAGTAGGCATTCTATCATCATTATGATATAAATTACAGGTTAAAAAAGAAGACTATAAACTATTTGAACTAAGATAGCTGGGCTAAATTAATATCTTGAAGCTAAATACTTATTGAAATCGGCCCTTATAATTGAGTATAAATGTACCGTATATCCTTGAGTATTTAATTACAAGTAAATGCAATATTCTGTAAGTGTAAGAGATTTGTTGTGTTTATGGTGGCTAGAATTCCTGCATCTGAATCTAAAGTGGTATCAGTGCAGGGGATTTTGTGACATTGAGCTGGCAAGTATTATCTTTCATTGTTGACTCGACCTTAGAGAGAGGTTGTAAATATAGTATAAAGTAAAGTCAAGTTAGTCGACCTTTAACTTTGGACCAGAAATACATAAACAACTAAACAATAGCCGACTTGCATGAATGAAAACATTGCCATTGTGTATTAAAGACTGGTATATGATCTTCTTTTTGTCTTCAGGTATCACTTTGTGTATATAATCTTCTACGTATTTGGCATGTGCTCAGTGCTACCATGGAACATGTTCATCACTGCACAAAATGTGAGTCCACTCTCTTAAGTCAAGGTTATATGTGTGTGTTTAAACAAAATCAAATTGGTATATTCTTTAGCACTTGATATGCTTGTTTAATACCAAATACAGGTGTAGTCAATTAATGAAAGAGGGTTAATTGGCTGGTATTTTGATAGGAGATTGAACTTTAACCCATTCAGGACTGACTGATTTTGGTATAACATGCATTCTCCATAGACTCCTGCCCAAGTATTTTCGGGACTAGTCCTGAACGGATTAAGATTAAGCTTTGACCAACCTCATTACTTTGCTAAACTAAAATTAATCTAGTTTGTCCACACTATAAAGTCCACACCTTCAACTAATTTGTCAATTTATGTATGCCAATAAGTTAGAAATCTAGTCGACATTTAAACAGTATATAATTAACTCTTTCAAATAAAAACAAATCAAAATCAAATCTTTATTTGATTACTTACTTCAAACTCTCATTGGTTACATTTTACTTGAGCAGTGAAATTGCTTTATTTATTTGTAGCTATGTTTGAAGGCACATTTTAAGCCCAGTAGTTGAATTTTTTTTCTTTATAGATGCAAAGCTAAAGAATATAACCGTTTGACTTTTTCCATACCCATTCCCATGACCCCCTCTTCCCTGTGTCCCTGGAAACCATGTACGAATGTGCTGTGTGCATGTAAATTATGAATAAGTGAACTTTTGACACAGTATGTATTTTCCTGTAGGAGTAGTAAACTTAAATTTGAATTTGTTTCCATTATTGTTTCTCTGCAGTATTTCAACTTCAAATTTGAGCAGCCTCCAGAAAATGTAACAATCAATGTTACGTATCCAGGAGCAACAGGCGTTCCCATGACGACTGCTTCCCCAAAGCCCTCCCTGGAAACCATGTATGAGTCCTACTTCTCGGTGGCAGCCCAGGTTCCTAATGTCCTCGTGCAGATCCTCAATGTGTCAATAAAACACAAGTAGGTTACAAAATTATTTTATCGGTTTGGGTACTCAACATTGTAAAATTAAGCTTCGACCCACCTTATTTTTATGCCTCCTCAAATGAAGTGGCCGGAGGCATTGTGTTTTCGGGTTGTCCGTCCGTCCGTCCGTCCCATTTTCATTCTCGCCATATCACAAGAACCGGTTGACAGATCAATTTCAAACTTAGTATGAGTGTACATATTGAGGTGATAATGATCCGAGTAGATTTTGGGAGTAATGAGGTTAAAGGTCAAGGTCACAGGACTCATTCGTGTAATGGAAAAATCTCAGGAACTGAATGTCAGATTTCATTCAAACTTGGTACTTATTTGTATCTTTGGGAGCTAATAAAAATAATTAGATTTTGTGGTCATGAGGTCAAAGGTCACGGCTCATATACAAACAAAAAGCTCATAATTGTGATATCTCACAATCTGGTTGACGGATTACCATCAAAATTGGGTTCACAGAGTTAATTTGGGCTTAATATAAAATTTGTGTGATAGCGGAGGCATCATTTTCGACAGTGCGGAGTCGAAGATCCATCTAGTTTTTTACCGGCACGCTTTCTGCTTCCTGGCTTGGCTTTAGAAAGTATGCATGAGTGAGACACAAGCTTGGCAGTAAAGAAATAATGTTTGTTGAAGCTTAACTAAATTACAAGTAGGGTTGTAAATATATTATTACAATCAACTTTTTGGTTGTTTCCTCATTGGGCAAGTAAAAAAGAGACTTAACAAATACTGCTAGTACTGGCCCCATGCAAAGAAAAGCTTAAATTGTCTATTTATTTTATAAATTCAGAAATAAAATAAACTTTGAAATTAGTACATTATTTGTGGCCTGAAGTTTATAATTTTTGATGGCTCCATATATGCTACTATAAATTCATCAAAGCATTGCATATTATTATTTTTTGTTTATATTCAGAGTGACACTGAAAGTGCGTATGTTTACATCACTGAGTGGCATGCTGGTCATATTCATCTTTACCACTGTCTTGACGAGAGTAGACACAGAAGATTGTAAGTCAAATACTAGAATGATATGTGTAAATTGTAGGGTTAACCTTTTCCATACTAGATTTTGCAGTCACCATAGAGTTAATCCAGCCCCTGTCGGGTTCCTGTTGGCAATGGGTTAAGAAAACTTGTTTGAATGATAGTTCACTCGTGTACAAAGCTAAATCATTATCGTTCTGAAACTTCTGAGGTGGAAGTCACTTTATTACTCTTGAATTACTTATGACACAAACGTTGTCTGACTTTTTGTTTCAATTTTTTATTTTTATACATATTTCCTGCACAAAGATTTTATGTAAAAAAAGCGTAATTTGTATATGTATTTCTTTCTAAATTTGATCCTTTCTTTGACGTTTGTGGCAGAAAATAATGTAAAAATTATATTGGTGATAAATATAATGATACACTGTGGTTTCCTCCCATTCATTATCAGTGTAGTCACACATTGTTAAACAACTTTTTATACTGAATATTAATCAGCTGCTTTTTGCTCTGTTGAAATCAATTGCCATTAATCAATCAATTTGGCACAGGGGAAAATAAACTTTTACTTTCTGGTGCTACATTTAAAAGGGAAAATACACTTTTACTTTCTGGTGCTACTTTAAAAGTCTGTCGGCACTTAAAGATACCACTCTAATGTTTGCTTTACACTGAATACTATTAAAGGGTACCATCATCAAAAAATAATATTCTTATAGTATTCCCTTGGTGGTCACTATAGACAGGTTTGACTGTAATTTAATTTCTTCCTTTCATTCTGTTCCAGGGGAAAATACATTCTTCTTTGTGACTCTGGGAAGCGTGCTTCTCATCAACTGTAAGTTCAATGTTTCACCTTCTTTTTGGGATTACAAACAAGAGAAAATACACAGAATCAATAAGTAGATGCATTACTGAAATTGTAAATGAACTGTCCATGTTTCATTTCACATACAAGAGAAGGAACATTCAGTAAACATTCAGAAGTAAAATTCAGTAAAATTGAAAATTGAAAACTATTCATAGAGTTTACTTTAAAATGTAATATGTTTATGCTTTTCAATATTTCAGTAATAATAGGATATATTGTACAATGAAAATGGGAGATGAACAAATGCTTGATTTAACAATTGATAAAATTGTACTTCTTGTCATTCTTTTTTCATATCAACTACACACTATTTAGGTATCTTAACCTTTGGAACAATATTGACATAATGCAGCAAGGGAGAACATGTAAATGGGGGGGGGGGGGGGGGGGGGCACTTACATGTATGCCAATTATAGAATTTAATTTATTAATGTATTTTGTTTATCAATTATTTTTGCCACCAGGGTCCCCTTGCAGAAAGAGATACAATCGATTGTAAGTTAGGTTGATTGTAAGTCAGAAAATTAGCGCGTTTCAACCAATCAGATTTGCGCATCTAGCACACGTGATCTGACTTACGATTAATTGTAACTTACAATCGATTGTATCTCTTTCTGCAACGGGGCCCGGGAGGCAAGATTTTAAGGGGAAAATGATCCCAAACCATAATTAGCTATGCAACTATTGAAATAAATGTTCTCTCTTGCTCTTTTCCAGGTTTTAGCGCTATTTTTCAGGGCAGTGTATTTGCCTAGGTGGTCTCCTACCCAAGAGTACACTCAAGCCCTCATGGCCGGCCAGGGCCTTGGGGGAATAGTGCCTGCCCTCGTCTCAATTATATGTATTGCAAGTAAGTACTTCTCCTGCTCATTTTTAAAATATTTGTTTCCTTATATTGGCTAACTAAAGATTGTCTTGTGTTGTGATATAGAGTGCAGATGGTAAGATTTCTCCTGATTATTTTGCAAAATATCCCCCAAATTTAAAGATTGTGGGGATGTATAGGGGAGAGGGTAACAATATCTCTTGTTTTTATTGCTTACAAAATGAAAAAAAATGTCATGCGTGGGGATGTAGAGTGTCGTTGGAACATGTCTGAACGTTCATTACTAGGCTATAAGTTTGTGCGCACTACAAAAAAAGTATGTTTGAAGGGAGAAGTTCAATATTGAATTTTTATGCCTCCGCCAACGAAGTGGCCGGAGGCATTATGTTTTTTTCTGGATTTTTATCTAGTTTGGATCAGCATTATCTAAGCTTTAATATGATATAAAAGTTGTATTATAGTGATTCTGCAACTCGGAGTTATTGATGTTTTTCTAAGGGCAATTTCCAACGGTCTGGAAATAAAATGCAGAGAAAATCCCTCAAGAAGTTTTACATCCGTTTCGAGAGCGAAATTAGCTTTCTAATCAGGCCATACTTGAACCAGTTGCATGAATAGAATGTGGTAGCAACCTTTATCCAATTTTCTTGAAAACTTGCATATCAGTACATATGTATGAATTTACACCTTCCCTCCAAAAATTGTTGAATATAATCCATGCTTTGTAGAGATATGTAAAGATTTGATCGAAATTTAAGTGATTTTGGAATAACAAACTTGGATTCAGTACACACCAAGCACGGGATACAAAAGCGAGCACTTTTACCTAACAAAAGGGGGTCATGCCTCAACGACAGCGTTACCCTAAAGAGTGTTCTTTTTTTAAACAAAGGAGGCCATTTGAGTCAGTAGGTGAATAGGGATTAGAGAATATTGATGTGCACTGACTCTTGACCGCCAGCGAGATTTGCAACTTGGCACAAAGGGGTTATTAAGAGGCGGAGCTTAATATTGATCGCTTTTGGGAGCGAAGAATTTTTGGAGAAGCAAACTTTTCAAACCTTCTAAAAACATGCTTCAAAACTTTCCTTAATTTTCACCTTTCCACTTAATATTTGTACTGGAGATTGTGCTTACTGGTAGAACAAATATCAGGGAAAGGCCTGAACTAATAATATTTTTTTTGACATTTTAATGCAATTTCAAATCAATCGTGATTTCTGAGGTTCGAACTCGAGCGACTTTTTGGCTCCTGAGAAAGACGGGACACATATATATGCAAAAATGGCTTGTCATGACAAAATTGCAAGAACTGAATGTCAGATTTCAATCAAACTTGGTACCTGAATGTATCATAAAGAGTCAATGTAGCCATAAAATGTTGAGGTCATGAGGTTGAGGTCAAGGTCACAGGACTCATTATACAGGCAAAAAAGCTTGTAATGCCAAAATCTCAAGAACTAAATGTCAGATTTCAATCAAACTTGGTACCTGAATGTTAATAGGGAGCCATCAAAGACTGGGGTCATATGGTCAAAGTCACAGGACTCAAAATATATGAAAATATAAAAAAAAATTAAATCAGTGCATGTTAATTTGGGCTTGATATTAAAATCGCGTGATAGCGGAGGCATAATTTTCGATTGCGCGCAATCGAAGATCCATCTAGTTTTCTTGGAAACACTTTGAAACTGTAACATATAGACCGGAGAGCCAGCGAGGGTCAGCCTAGCTAAAAAGGTTACCAATTTTCTTGTAAAGAGTTATTTAGTGTATATGCCCCTAAGTATGGAAATGAAAGTCTGGCTGGTTATTGGTGGTGGGTGTGGTCAGGAGGGTCATGCAAGGGGCCCCCCAAAATTAGGCTAGCCTAGCTAAAAAGGTTACCTCGTAAAATCGGTAGGATATTATCGGGCGTAGCTCAAGATTCAATGAAACACCATTGCCAGACTTTTTAGGTGGTGGGGCGTAGCCGCCAGACCCAAAATACTGGTACGTCATTATTAAGCTAGCATAGCTAAAAATGTTACCTCGTGAAACCCATTGCAAATTGTTCGTTATACTCAAAGGATAAACGAATGACCATTGCCAGACGCTTTTGGTGGTGGGGCGTAGCCGCCAGACGCCCCCAAAGACCCGACTTTTCCCAGCTAGGCTAGCCTAGCTAAAAAAGTTACCTCGTGAAACCCATTGCAAATGATTCGTTATACTCAAAGGACAAACGAATGACCATTGCCAGACTTTTTTAGTAGTGGGGCGTAGCCGCCAGACGCCCCCAAAGACCCGACTTTTCCCAGCTAGGCTAGCCTAGCTAAAAAAGTTACCTCGTGAAACCTATTGCAAATAATTCGTTATACTCAAAGGACAAACGAATGACCATTGCCAGACTTTTTTAGTGGTGGGGCGTAGCCGGCAGACGCCCCCAAAGACCCGACTTTTTTTCAGCTAGGCTAGCTAAAAAAGTTACCTTGTGAAACCCATTGCAAATGGTTCGTTATACTCAAAGGGCAAACGAATGACCATTGCCAGACTTTTTTGGTGGTGGGGCGTAGCCGCCAGACGCCCTCAAAGACAACCCGCCCCAAATACCACCAATAACCACTGATGGAATTTTAAAAATTGGAATTTAATTTCAGAAAGAGCATAACAAATAATGTCCAAATGCCGAATATCAAATCTATAGTATACGTATTGGCTGAAATCATGTCCATCCGAATGATTAACTATCAGATGTTCATTTTTCAAAAGGCATCACAAGATTTAGCTAGGATAGCCCAATATTGTGGCGGTATAGGTGTGGTGGGGGGAGGGGGTGGGGGTATCAGGCTTTCTGGCAGTTTCGCTCCACCACTCAAGAAGTCTGGTGATGGTCATTCATTGAACCTTTGAAAATGAAAAACAAGTTCCAGTGGGTTTCTCGAGGTAAGATTTTCAGCTATGCTAGTCTAGCTGGAAAATTTGGTCTTTGCATGTGGGCGTCTGGCGGCTATGCCCCACCAATAAAAAAGTCTGGCAATGGTCATGTGTTTGTCCTTTGGGTATAACGAACAATTTGCAACGGGTTTCACGATGTTACTTTTTTGGGAAAGTCATGTCTTTGGGGCGTCTGGCGGCTACGCCCCACCACTAAAAAAGTCTGGCAATGGTCATTCGTTTGCCCTTTGAGTATAACGAACCATTTATAATGGGTTTCATACGGTAACTTTTTGAGCTAGGCTAGCCTAGCTGGGAAATTCGGGTCTTTGGGGGCGTCTGGCGGCTACGCCCCACCACTAAAAAAGTCTGGCAATGGTCATTCGTTTGCCCTTTGAGTATAACGAACCATTTGCAATGGGTTTCACAAGGTAACTTTTTTAGCTAGCCTAGCTGAAAAAAGTCGGGTCTTTGGAGGCGTCTGGCGGCTACGCCCCACCACTAAAAAAGTCTGGCAATGGTCATTCGTTTGTCCTTTGAGTATAACGAACCATTTGCAATGGGTTTCACGAGGTAACTTTTTTAGCTAGGCTAGCCTATTAACGACGTACCAGTATTTTGAGTCTGCCGGCTACGCCCCACCACCTAAAAAGTCTGGCAATGGTGTTTCATTGAACCTTGGGCTACGCCCGATAATATCCTACCGATTTTACGAGGTAACCTTTTTAGCTAGGCTAGCCTAATTTTGGGGGGCCCCTTGCATGACCCTCCTGACCACACCCACCACCAATAACCAGCCAGACTTTCATTTCCATACTTAGAGGCATATACACTAAATAACTATTTACAAGAAAATTGGTAACCTTTTTAGCTAGGCTAATCTTCGCTGGCTCCTGGTCTAATAACTTGAGGTATACAAATGAGTTCAAAATAATGTTGATTAAATTTAAAGATAATTTTTCCCTTTCTCTTTATCGCAGCACTGGATGACGACTCTTTGGTTGGGTTTGTGTATTTCCTTCTCGCCGTGGTGTGCATCATCATTACCTTTTGTGCCTACTTCGTTCTGCCCAATAACACATACGCACAGTACTACCTCAACAAACAAGGTAAAATATTCAATTTTTTTTCGAAACCAACTTGTTTATTGTATATGTATAATGAGGATAATAATAGGTTCGATTTATATAGCACCTAATGTGATACAATATCGTCTCCAAGGGCATATGTATACGTGTATGTATCAACGATTTGAAGAAATCATGAAAATATTTCATGATTTGACCCATTGAAGACAATTTGATTTTAGCATAACATGCTTTCTCCATAGACCCCAGACTGTGTATTTTAGAGACCAGTTCTGTATGGGTCATTAGTTTATTAGGTCATTTCCTAGTTTCAATTTGGTCAAACAATAAATCTCTTGTTACATTTTTGACCTTTTCGCTCTTCTTCCTTCCTTCAACCCATATGATATATCTCTTACTACATCATAACAAATTGTCCTATTTGATACTACGTTTCAGGAAAAAAATTAATATTTATTTTTCGGGGGCTATTTTTCAAGCTTGCCTTCATTAAAATAACACTTTAAAATATGTTATGCTTTGAACTCTGTGCAAATTTACAGGGGCTCTTTAATGATTTTTGGGGGGCTCTTTTTGGAATATCGGGGGTGAATTCGCCCAGAGCCCTCATGTATTTTCTTCACTGCCACGTTTTATTATCATAGCCTGTTGTGTTCTTCATCATTTCCTGTAGTTGCGACCACCAGTCTTTTAGATGTGGATGGGACGATGTCTGGCAGCTTTGAACTGAAGAAGACATCTACCCCACCATTCATGTTGATTCTGAAGCAGGTCAGTAAATAAAATGAGTAATGTTCTGGGGGTGTATTCTGAAAATTATTTGAAGCTCAAATTTATTGTATCCACGTCACTAAATTGTTTTTTAGACAAATCAGTATTCTGAAAATTAATACTGATTTGCTCAACAATATATATTAGTGATGTATATATACAACAAATGTTAACTTTAACCCCCTGTAAAATCTAGGTACATGCAAGTTTAAAAATAACAAATTTGTATTCCTTCAAGGTTAAACAATTTTTGTTTAATAATATTGATAATTTATACAGTATTTGTATTGCAATTACACATCCCTGTATTGTATTGTAATAATATTTTAATCATACTTATGCGCACCAACTTGACAGAAGTGGAAAAAAAATAACAAAGAATTCAGATCTTGATGTACAGTTCAAAATAATGTGTACATAATCAATATATCTCCTTTGTTTTAATGATAAAATAACGTATGATGAGATGCCTATGTGCATGTTGAAAACAAAAAAATTCAGTACAAACCTGTGTGACCATCTAAAGGAAAAGTTTGCCAATGTTGACCGGTGACCTCTATAGACAGGTTCTATAACATTGTTTTTCTCTGCATGGGACCACTTTTAGTTGCCACTATTGGCAGGTTGGCTGCTATAGACAGGTGCTACTAAGACACATTTAACTGTATACAGTCAGACCTGCTCTACTGACCACCTGTATATAAAGACCAACTATTCTTGTTTCTCAGGGAACAGTTTAAAAGTTAAAGTTACAGTCCTTCCCGTGCCAATGTTGGCACATAAGGCGGCGCCTATCCTCTGGTTACTCGTGTGATTAACTTTCCCTTCTCCATTCTATAAATGCCGAGCGCCTGGCTAGAAGGCAGAAGGTACCATGGTATGACCCGGTCTGGGTTCGAACCCGGGACCTCCCGTGCATGAGGCGGACACTCTAACCGCTAAGCCACCATGCTCGGTTTGCCACCAGGGAACAGTTTGCATGATATTAATTAACCTGTCTATAAAGACCACCTGTGCATAAAATCCACTTTATTTGTATCCCTTGGTTGGTATTTATAGACAGGTTCAAATTTATGTGACTGGATATAACAAAACCCTGCATTTGTCAGTAAAAAATCAAAATTAAGACTTTCAAGGCATGAGAAATGCCTCATCACAAGCTTTCATTTGATGCCTTCTTCTAAAAAATCAGACAATATTTTATAAAGATATGACTGTTTCAATTTTATAAACATAAGTCTTTTTATGAAATTATAATGCCCATTTCTTCAAAACATGAATAACTGACAAGTGCAGGGATTTGCTACATCAAGTCACATACCGTAAAACTTCGCCTATAGGCGGTACTGGTTCAATAGGGTTGTCTCAACTTTACATGATTATGCTATCATGAATATTCATTAAGACCTGCTCGAAGATCGTTGACAAAGGGCTAGATACATATTCATTATACTAGATCCTTGTGGACGCGGCTGGGGCTGTTGATTAATACCTGCTAATACTGTGAGATAGTAGCGCCTATAGGCGAAGTTTTACGGTATACAAACAAACGCATAATTTGTTCTACTTTTTTCTTACTTATCCTTTACAGCTTTGGTTACCAGGGCTCATGACACTCTTAACGTTTGCAGTGACACTTGGGAACTTTCCAGGAGTTATAGCACGGGTAAAGGCCAACCCTTCCAATGAATGGTCAGGTATGTAGAGGGCATCTTTTGTGTCTTTTATAGATTGAGTTAACCTTTGATTAAACAATTGCAGTTTATTGTCAATATTAACATGTACATGTAAATAAGTTTATTAAAAGAATACATTTCAGATTTTTACAATGCTAGATAATTGTAATGCAATAATACAATAATTGCAATAATTAAAGTAAGAAAGTCTTTTCATTCCATACTTATTGAGAGGGTGGGGTTAAAGGTGAATGACAGTAGTGGGAAACGCCCCACCCCCTAAAAATGAAATGTACACTCTTATTACCAACTATGTGAAAGAATATAATTTTACTAATATGGGATTATACAAATTTGGCCAAGAAACCGCCTACTAATTGATATATTTGCAAAATTTATAAATTGATCTACTGCGGATTGATATCGCCAACGCGGAATCGTGCATACGCTACGTGCAAATGACCGCGTGCGTGTTCGCTATACAGGCTTGTCCCCAGCTTGTCGATATCTCCAGCCCAGCGCTAGCGGCGCGGACAGGTGCGAACGGGCAGTGGATTTATACATTTCACGGTATTGGATTTCTTCCGATATTTCTGTATTTAACGAAGCTTAGGTTCGGATTTTACCACACAAGCCCTATTTAAATACTTATTCAACAATATTGATCAATATGTTTTCGGCTACTTTCCCAAAACTGGTATTGGGCTTTAATTCTTGTATCAGTACAGCGGTGAAGTGAAAAATTTCATGCCAGATGTTAACCATGCAAGAGAGTTATAAGAAAATAAAGCAAAAATAGCTTCTATGGCAATCAGAGTCAGTTTTATAGGCATCCCCCTCTTTTTTCAAAGTTTCTAAAATGAAGTTATAACTATGTTATAATTTTCATCAATGTATTTCTTTTGGCATAAATAGGCTTCTTGCTAAAGTTATACTCTGACATGTGTGCAAAATACAAATGCAGTTACAAATGTAACATTTATGCCAAGTATCTATCAATAGACAATGACAAAATTACACAAGGTTAGCAATAATGATAAAAAAGATTATTATGTGTGAAATAAATATGTCTGAAAAGGTTTTGCTTTTATTGTTGTTTACAGTCAATATCTTCTTTTTTTTTTTTTTCTTCAGAAAAGTACTTCACTCCTGTTTTCTGCTTCTTGTTATTCAATGGTCTGGATTTCTTCGGCAGGTCCCTTTCATTCATTGAGAAGGTGAGTAGTTGTAGTTGTTTTACTACTTTGTTTAATCGTGTAGACATACAAGCATATTCTTGCCTGGTGGTGGGGTTTAGGTCCGAAATATTATTGTTCCAGTTTTACAATGGAGCATTACTACCTAGCAGCCTGAAAAAGATGATTCTGGCAAAAAAAAAATATATACATGTATACAGGGTGGCCCCCCAAAAAATGGAACAGGGTAATTGCCATAGTAAAGAAACATGATGACTAGGTTCACGGAATAGGGCATCTTTTACAAAGAAAAATGATACCAAAAACAGCCATTTTGGTCGAGTAGTTTTTGTTTTAGAATGTCTTAGGTGAGACCATGTCAGGTTCCCATTTTTGTCAATTTTTACCGAGTCAGTGCCTGATAAATCGCACTTACTACCCGTCATAGCATCGAGTGAGGATCAATGCGTGCGCCATTGTTAGTGCACATTCAGCTGTGTAGAGAGATAAAGGGGTACTAACAATGTCGCACACATTGATCGTTACTCGATGCTATGACGGGCAGTAAGTGCAATTTATCAGGCACTGACTCAGTAAAAACTGACAAAAATGGGAACCTGACATGGTCTCACTTAAGACATCCTAAATAAAAAACTATTTGATCAAAATAACTGTTCTTGGTATCATTTTTATATGTAAAAGATGCCCTATCCCGTGAATCCAGTCATCATGTGTCTTTATTATTGCACTATTAAAGGGATAGTTGAGTATTGGCCAAACTTAACTTTAGTAACCAAAACCTGCACCATTGCGGTACAAAATAATAGTTATAAATTCACCATGCTCGAAAAGTAAACACAATTACAAACGACTAAGTAAAACCCCTGATATCATTCAAAAAGAGCCGTTACAACTCAAGAGGGCGCTCTCTAAACAAATAATTGGTTTAAGCCATTTTTCATACAAAATTGTGCATTTAATGTTTTGTTAAAATAATGATTCAATAGAGATATCATCAACAACTTTTTAAAAACCTATTCAGATTTTTTTCAAAGTAGTCTTTAAGCATTTTAAATTTTTTTTCTAAAAAGTCAAATTATCCCCTGGTGAAGAATTTTTGAATAAAAATATGTTTATGGATATTTCAGGCGTTTCTGAACCGATTTTGTTCAAATAAATTTATTCTGTCATTCAAATTGTATGTTCTTTCAATATCTCACAAAAAAGTATTTTGTGAAGTGCCCCCCTATACATTTACCTTGAAGTCAGAAGATTTTGTCCAAGGTATATTTTTATCTTGCATGATCAATTATTTTTGTCCAAAAGTATACCAAAATACAATTACTACTTAGGCATTCCTTCCCCATCGTTCTCACAGGCCAGCCAGCACCACATATGTGACCTTACACCACAAAACGACCGTTATGTCGCTGTGGTAGTTTCTCTTTTATTAGCTAAAATAGTCAAATTTTGTTCAAAATCTGAGATATAGGATTTTGGGATATATCTTAATCTAGCTTCTGTAACATTTTGAGCATCGGAAATCATATCTAAATATCATGTTTTCATCCAATAAATGTGATCTTATTACAGCGCTTTAATGGAAACTGATCTTTTGAATGGCCTGTTTCTCCCCTATTTTAAAAATGCTTCAGCCATATTCCAAATCTTTGGAGTTCATTTTGAGAGGGTTTGCTTGGTAGTCCAAATATGACGAATGATATACCATTTTAAAGGTAATAACTTCTATTTTAATGTTTTATGAAAAGCAGCAAAATCAGTTTTCCTGACTTATTGGTCGTTTTGTGGTGTAAGATCACATATAGGTATTCTTAGCAGGCTTATGATACTACAGTTACTTGTAGGCTTCCTTGCTCTCGTTAAAGTGTGAAGTGCTACACACACAAACACACACCAGACAATCCTTTGTAAAAATTAAAGAGTATTTTTAGATGATATGTTTATTAACCATGCATTTCCCGTATTTTCTCTCAACAGCCAAGCCACAATCACATGGGCATTCTAAGCATGTTGGTGCTACTGCTTCTGGGCTGCTTTCCTCTCATTGGGCTGTGCAATGCTAACCATGATACCACGCAACAATGCTTTCACCATCACCACCAGTCAATTAGTTGTCAAAGTGCCTTCAATTAATATGACTATGAACCACTTCCATTTCTTTCCTCAACAGCCAAGCCAGAACCATATGGGCATTCTAAGCATGTTGGGGCTACTTCGTCTAAGTTTCTTTCCTCTCTTTGCGCTGTGTAACATTAACCCCAATACCAGGCAATCCAATGTGGTCTTCCTGCACAATGCCTACCCTATCGTCTTCACAATCTCAATCCCCAATCCCACTACCCATCATCCCCAGGCAATTAGTAGTCAAAGCGCTTTCAATTAATATGCATATCAACAATTTTTTATTTTCTCTCCCTAACAGCCAAGCCAGAAAAACATGGGCATTCTGAGCATGTTGGTGCTAATGCGTCTGGGCTTCTTTCCTCTCTTTGCGCTGTGCAACGTTAACCCGCATACCAGGCAATCGGACGTGGTCTTCCTTCACAATGCCTACCCTATCGTCTTCACAGTCTTCTTTGCCATCACAAACGGGTATCTGGGATCTCTCTGCATGATGTATGGTCCCAAGTAAGTTACTGCTCACTAGGGGAAGGGTGATAATTTATATATCCTCCCCCACCCAGGCAAAAAATTAATATTTATTTTTCGGTGGCTGCTATACAAGCTTGCTTGCATGAAAATAACACTCTGAAATTTGTTTTGCATTACACTCAATGCACATTTTTGGGGCTCTTTTATGACTTTCGGGGGCTCTTTTTGGCATTTGGGGGGCAAATTTGCCCCTGTGTATTTCTTTTCGCTGCCCCACCCCTCCTACATTGGAAATCTTACCTCCCCCCTTCACTGCCTCCTCTCCTTCCTTTTGAGAAAAAATATAAATACAAATGTTGTTAGAAGTGAATTTGAACATTGACTTTTATTCTGATCACACAAAGTTCTACTATTACAACCTGGGTCATTGTAAAGAAGGGGATCTTGTTATGCCATGTAATGCCCCACACTTGGCTCTACTAGAGATGGAAAAAAGGAAGGCAAACTGATTTTGTCCCAGTAAAAAAGGAAAGAAAGTTTTACCATGTACCATTTTTCTATTGTTTTTTTTTTGTTCTCATCAAGATTTGTGAAATCAGAGCCCCAAGAGACGGCAGGAAACATGATGGCCCTGTTCTTGGTGCTTGGACTTGCATTGGGGTCTGCTCTTTCTGTGCTTGTCACGAGGCTAATATGAGCAGATTTGGGACCTGAATAAATGATGTTTGGGTCAAGAAATAGAAGAATTCTATGATGAACATTTTTCTGTTGCGTTTCTCTTCCAGATTTGGGAAAACAGAGCACAAGGAGACGGCAGGAAACATGATGGCCCTGTTCTTGGTTCTTGGACTTGCTTTGGGGTCTGCTCTTTCTGTTCTTGTTATGAGGCTAATATGAGCACAGTTTGGGCACTAGATAAAATCAATGTTGTTCAAGTGATGGAAGCAAATTCTATGATGAACATTTTTCTGTTTTTTTTTTTTCTCTTCCAGATTTGTGAAAACAGAGCACCAGGAGACGGCAGGGAACATGATGGCCCTGTTCTTGGTTCTTGGGATCACAATGGGGTGTGCTTTTACTGCTCTTGTCATGAGGGTGATATGAGCACAGTTTGGGGCTAAATAAAAACAATGTTGTTTTGGTCAGGTAATGGAAGAAAATGCTATGACGAAAAAATCTCTCTTGTTTTTTCTCTTCCAGATTTGTGAAAACAGAGCACCAAGAGACGGCAGGGAACATGATGGCCCTGTTCTTGGTTCTTGGACTTGCTGTGGGGTCTGCTCTTTCTGTTCTTGTTATGAAACTAATATGAGAGCATTCTGGAACTGAAAAACTTGCACACCGACGCAACGATGAGACATGAAGGACTTGGGGTTGTGGACATGAAATAATTTCATGTGAGGTGTATCCGTCTAGTCAGCTACACATGTTGACTGTTGTTGCCAGTCAACAGCTTGTGAATGGGACAACATATTTTGTAATGGAGACTGGCTGGATAGACTTAGGACAACTGTCAAAGTGTAGATGATTTGTTCTCTATTAACCCATTCAGGACTGGTCCCTGAAAATACTCTGGCATGGGTCTATGGAGAATACATAATATGTTATAGCAAAATCAATGGGTGGAATTCACAAAGGAGGTTTGTACAAACCATGGTTTGACCATGGTCTACATCTATGGAATGCCATTTGTAAACTGATGGAGAAAGAATGTAAACTCCTTGTTAAATCTCCTTGTTAACAATGTTGATTTACAATTTACTTGTATACGAGCAGCATTCCATAGATGTAGCCCATGGTAAGACCATGGTTTGTACAAACCTCCTTTGTGAATTCCACCCAATCTGTCCCGAACGGGTTGAATCAGTGGATAACAGAGATTACCCTCTCCAGCAAGTCCACAATCAGTAAACATGTCATGACATCACATGGAGCAAAAATGGTGTGATAGATTTAAGACAACTGCAAAACTTTAGGTGCTATGTTCTCTAGTCACTCACTAGATGAGAGAGATTTCACAGTTAGTGAATGATATCACATTTTACCGGTGAGAATGGTGCGATAGATCGAGGACAACTGCAAAACTGTAGGTGTCATGTTCTCTTATCAATCGGTGGACGAGGGAGATAACTCATGCATGCACAAAACTTTGAAATCTGTGTAGAGTGACCATCTAAGGGAAACAAGAAAATTGACCATTGTAGACAGATAACCTTTATAGATAGGTTCTATGACATTTTTCTGCCGGGAATCTCTTCTTCTTGCCACTGTTGGCAAGTTGGCTGCCATAGACAGGTGGTTGCTAAGACAGATTTGACTGTATGCAAACCAAGAATATATTTACATTAGCTAAGTATTTACTTGTAGGAACAAAGAGCATTTTGAGTAAGCGCGTTACTTTATTATTGAAGTGGTTTAAAGATAATATTACAAGGGACCCGTTTTGTTCTGTTTTGGGCTTGAAACCTATAGGATAGGATATGCATAGGAAAAACTCAGGGACTTTTCTAGGTACAATGATAAAAGGGAGAAAGTTGTAACACTTAAATATATATTCCAGGTAACATTTCAAAAATGTGAAAAGATGTTAAGTTAAGATACTAGATTGTAAGCATTATGTTAGTGCCTTATTTTCAATGTTTACAAATGCAATTCTTTGATATTCATATATTACAATTTTACTCTATATTTTCTTCTTTATTATGTAACTATATCATTCTTATTATTCTTAAAGGGATCTAGTAACTTTGTTGACATGTGCAAAAAGTGATGAGTGGTTGATACAATGTATATTGTTGTTATCTGATATGTACACTGGGTGTTGTGTGACAATTTCAAGTTAAATGGAGGTTATATGGCCGAGTAATGAGCAAAAATGCAAAGTGATATTCACTCACTTTGTACACGGTTTTGACGGTCCAGTGGATAATTTAACATCTGAACACTTCAATCATAAATATCTTTTTAACAAAAGGGAAAAAAAACAAACAACGAAACCTGTCCCATGCTTTTATTGTTAATATGATTACAAGGTATGAGGGAACCGTTATAATTCCAATTGGATTTTGAGGATTTGGACAATGTTACTAAGTCCCTTTAAGTAAAGAACTACAAATATACTATCATTTTGTATTTTTGTTTGCATTTTAGAAAATGATATGAAAACTACAAATTATTTTATGAAATGTATTTTAATATCATTTGCATACTGCCACTTATCAAGATATACAGACATGCAGAACTATTAATATGCAATCTGTGGTAAAATAATTCATGACTTTTAATGGATTAGATCTTTCGCATTCATTTTTATGACAAGAATCATTCTGTGTTTTAGCATATAAATATAACTAATCTTTTGTCAATGTAATCTTAACTATTGTGTGTGTGAAGAACTTGTATCAGTAATGTCAGAAGAGTCTGCAATACATGTATGTACTTATAAATTAAAAATACAACTGCTGAGATTTTAGTTTTTAGTATGAATGCCATATTTAGCAATAAAATGTAATGTAAATGTCGCTCATAAATTTGTTTTTCATCCTATAGATGTGGTTGTTCCTTATGTATATTTATCTTCTAGTTTGTTACATTATTTGAACCTCTAATTCCTCTCAACCTTTCTTGCAAGATCCATTCATGCACTTTCAACAACTTCAACATTGATTTTAGAACTTTGTTTTAATTAATGAATACAATAAAACATTTGAATATCCAGAATATATTTTTTTTATTTACAAAAAATTACATATTTTACACACTGTATCTGGTATCTGAAATATATACTCAAATACTTGTACATAATGTATACAAAAGAATTTAATTGCATTAATATAATTAATAAATGGAAATTTGACTTTACTATTTAGATGTATGTTTGATTTTTTTCTCCATGTAATTTGTTGTAAATAGAAGCAGAATGGGGCAATACAAAGTTAACATTGAATGAAAATGTTGTTAAAGGTCAAATAATCACTGCTCCTTTTTAATCCATACAATTACTATTCATGTTAATTAAACCAGCTTATAATTTTTATTGATGCTCAAAATACTAGAACTGAACTGAACAACTCTACTGGGCCACAAAGCAAATCAGTTGATTTCTAGCATTGTATAATATATTTTATGTAACTTTATTTAGTAACTACGGAAGGTTTGTCCTAGCCTATCAGATATATTGGCAATTCACACACTTTTTTTGATACACACCTTTTTTAATACAAGTACATTTGTACAAATATATTTAACTCCATGGCTCACCCTACACAAGGCATAACTAAGTCAATATGGGGGTTGATCAGATAAAAACATTTATTACATTGTCATTGTGAGGCCCTATTGTGCAAAGAAACATTGAAGAGAAAGAAAAACAATTGTTTGCTGTACAGGATTTGAGATATTCACATTAACGACCTTCCAACAATGAGATAAATCCTGTCTATGAAGTAGCAGTTGCTTTTATTGGTTATGAATGGGTTTCAAGAAGCGTTCCAGTGTGTTTGACTATCAGGAAACTCTATATTTCAGATCATAATATATTCTTCAGAACCAACTTATGTCCAAGTAAATCTATAGTGAAACCTTATTATAACGATCACTTGGGCCCATTGAATTAACCTCATTATATTGGATATCTATTGGGGCTTACAAATAATAAAAAACATTGAATCTGGACCTGTGGAATTACCTTGTTATTTTGGAGCACGTTATAAAGAGTTTACTCTTGTTAGAAAAAACATAACAATATAACAGTAATTTATGTGATCCCTTGACATTTAAAAAATTATTTTCACAATATAACAAAGCAATTTCACTGGTCCTAATTGGAGTTTGGAGATAACAAAACCCTCTTACAGTAAAGTTACTTAACTGATAGAAGCACTTCATAAATGTATTCTTGTTTTTTACACTATTTTTTTAAACAAGGTAATTTTCATGGTCATAAGCTGTTCATTATACATAGGTTCCACTATATATTCCATGGCCAGCAATCTGTGAAGGAATTCTTATGTTTGGACTATTGCATACTTGCCAACTGTCCCGTTTTAATCGGAATTGTCCCGTTTTTTGAATTTTTTAGAAGTGTTTTTTTTTTTTTTTTAAACTTTACTCTATTAAATGTATAGAGACAACATTTAAACATAAATCTGACCAAATCTGACCTAGTAATTTTGGAAGAATTATGAAAAATGGGTCGAGAATGCATTTAATACTCAAAAACGTCAAGGCCTGGACCCCTGTCGCAATGGACTTTGTGCTTGAAATGTGCACTTCCCGCACACTTGTCCAATTATGCTGCGACTTTGGACCCCCGGCCAATTTTGTCCCTCTTTCCAAAATTCAAATGTTGGCAAGTATGCTATTGTCTCATACTTCACAGATGAAAAGAAATGCATGCATAAGGACAGTAGACAGACCCACCACTTCTTGATAAGGATCAAATAGTGATACTCTTTCACATACAAGACAATTGTGACCGGCTATAGCAAAACCCTGCACTTTCGGTTACTCATGTCTTGAAGAAACAGGCATTTTATGTTCACATAATGTGTAAAAGACTTCTGTTTGTAAAACTGAAACAAACGTATCTTTGCCATTTATATTATTGACCATTTTTTAAAGAACAAAGTATCAAATGAAAGCTTGTGATGGGGCCTTTCTAGGCTTAAAAGTCTAAATTTTGATTTTTACAGACAAGTGCAGGTGACCAATTAGCAAGAAGTCACTGCACTAATCCAAACCCTTGATAAAAAAAAACCTACAGGTTTTGCAATATTTATAGGAACCTTGTACATAATTGTAAGTATTGAGGAAACTTCAAACAAACATTTTAAAAATAGATAATACTTCTAGAAGACATAGTGACTCATACACAGGACAGTTCTACTCCTTATCAGGATTCATACACGTTCATTATTTTCAAGTCAAATTCCATGATTTTCCATGACTTTTCACCAAGGTAAACAACTTCTTTCAGTACTTTTTTAACCAAATAAGTTCTCAAAATCTTCATTTGTATTTCAGTGCTGAATAAATGCAGTTAAAATGAAATTCCATGACTTTCATGGAATCATTTTAATGTTTAATCTTAATTAGTCATGCAGCAATGTTGAGACTTCATTTCTTTTTCTTCTTGGAACTCCCTGAGAGGACGTCCAGAAACTTGCCCCTTGTCATTTCCCTTGCTGCAAAGAGAAAAAGACCAGGGGAGGAAACAACAAAAGAAAAAAAATGAAGGAAAAAAAATGACAAGATGACAGATTTGCTCGAAAAAACAATAGCTCCAAGTGAGTATTGGTTTGAGAATGGATATTTGGTTAGGTTTAAGATTGGGGTAAGGGTTTAGTTAGGGTTAGAAATATTGGTTGGCTTATGCAGGGCTCCACACTTACATTTTTTGTCAGTGGCCCGGTCGGGCCAGTGAAATAATTTTTTCTGGTGGCCCGGAAAAAAAAGATTTACTGGCCCGAAAATGTTATTTCATGAGTAAACTTTCAACATTTTCTAAATATTACTCTTTCCTGATCAAACATGTGATGATAATTGAAGCATGACATGAAGAAAACAAGATTTGTCTAATTTTGTCAATGTCGGGTCAACAAATCTGCTTGCCCAAATGGGCCACCAAAATATGACTTTTATAACATTTTTGCTGGCCCGAAGTGCGAGGCCAGCGGGCCGGTGCGAGTGTCTCCAATGAAATAAAATGAGAATGTGACATGTGTCCTCCAATAACAATTGCTCCACGTTTTTACTGTACCACATAATCATTTGGGTGAAAGAAAGGGTTAGGGAATCTAAGGGTTATTTTTAAGATTAGTGTTAGGGTTTGGTTAGGGTTAGAACTATTTGTTGGCTTATATAATGAAAATTAAGTTAAATCTCCCATAAAATAAAATGACACGGACACAGTGAAACATTTGCTCCAGTTACAATTGCTCTGTGGATTTATTGCACAAGTGCACAATATTATCGTTTTAGAGAAAATAAAGCTGTTCACCAATGAAGAGACTTTTGCTGTTTCAGGGTATGAAACATGGTGCAACATCCCATCTCTAGCATTGTAACAACTAAAAAGTTTTTAATTGTGTGCAAAGTCCCAATCACAAGCACAAAAACAAAGGAGTGATCCATAGGGGGTGGAGATGGTGCACATGATGTGTGCACACTGGCAATGTATACTATGTTCGGCATAATAATAGTGTAAATGGAAAGTGTTCTAGCGATTTTACTGTCTCATTTTAGGCACTATATAAATCAAACGTGTTATTGTTATCATTCACCACACACAAGAAAGGCAAGAGATAATCAATACTTATATCAGTCTACTTACATTCTTCTAGACCAAGTTGATAGGCTAGGTTCTGCAGTCCCTTGACCTTCTCCATAAGATTGGCTGTAGTCAAGCTGCCAAGCTCTGTACAAAAGGAAAAATTAAATTAATATAAAAATATAATATTATTTTTGAAAGGACAATAAAACCCAAACAAAGTGTAGCTTTCATAGACTCGTAGCGATTAAGAGGAATAATCTTTAAATTGATTCAAATTTATTTTATTTCACATGAAATGATAAAATACAGCCTTTAAAATAATTTTAATATCACTTCAATTATTGCCTAGAGCTATAGAGCAAACTTAGTTCTTTTCTTGTGAGAACTGATACCAAAGCTCAGACAAAATTCAATTTGATTACTACTAGATACCACAATTAGATGTTACATACTCCACTGTACTGCTGGCTTTCATCTGAATGCAGAAACTACTTAGCCTTATTCAAATCCTTGACACTAGCCCTAAACCTAAACTTAATCCCAATCTCAAATTTCAGTAGGGGGCAAGCAATGGTTGCTGAAGCAATGTTTGCAAGGACAATGTTGTGTCATCTTAAACCCATGTCTCTTCTACAAGCAAACCTGTTATAACAGCCACCTGTCTAAAGCAGCCAACCTACCTATAGTGGTCACCGAAAGTGTTCCCATGCAGAGAAAACAATTTTATGAAACCTGTTTATAGAGGTCACCTGTCTACAGTGGTCACTTTTGTATCCCTATGGTGGTTACTGTAGACAGGTTTTACCGTATCTGATAAGAGAGTTTACCTACCATTCAACATGTCAATGTCATTTTGTTCCAAGTCAGCTTCCCAAGGTGGTGAATTGGCATTGGTGAAAGGCTGTAAAGGATAGGGAATGTGTATTGATAATTAGGTATAGGATGTTGCCTCATCGTTATCATGAGATTCTACATAAACACTTGCAGGAGCAATAATGTGAAAACAAAGTACACAGGGGCTCAGGAAGCTTTAGCCCGTGAAAGGCCCAAAAGAGCCCCCAAAAAAGTATCAAAGAGCTCCCAAAATTTGACATGTAGTTGGTGTGTCAATCTGATATTGATATATATGCTTGAAAAGTAGCCCCCTAGAAGATATTAAAAAACATAATTATTTGGAGCAATCATGGAAGAATAATGAGCAGAAGGCAATGCCCAGTGACAGTCTTTAACTCACCCCATTTTTTATTTTATGTTGAAATTAACCACTTTAGTTTGTTAAAAAAGGAATACTGCACGTACAGTGGAAACTCATTATAACGAGGACATTGGGCCCAAGAAAATTGTCTTGTTACATTAGCAATTCAAAGAGCTGTCACCACAAAAATAACCTTGTTATATATCATACTTACACTCTTGATATCAGCAAAGTTAGAAACTCCAGGAACTGTAGGAAAAAGAGAGAAAGGAAGTAAGAATTATTTTGATATATTTTAGAAGTTACAGGGGGCGGGGGGGGGGGGGGGGGGGTTATTGGAAAGGGACAACATTAAGAATCTGACAGAAAATTAATAATTTCCTTATATTGAAATTCGATTACCTGAAAAGTAAACCAGATACTGCTCAAAATTAACAAAACAAGTTTTCTAAATCATTTCACTTTATAAACATGATTGGACCTGTTCCCCAGATTAGTGAAAAGCATTTCTGCAACTGTAATGTTTTATCAAACATGAATAATAAAACCATGTACCCTTACATTTTTCATTTCTTCTGCAAGGTACATGCATGTACACATAACTTCACATGCTGATCATTATAGTGTCAAGTATAGGAACCTCAAAGTTCTTTTTACAAAATACTTTCAAATTAAATAAGTCACTTACTTTGTTCGGGCCATAGTTCTGGTGACGCACGGTCGAGTCTCTCAAAACTTAGAAGTGTGGCTTCCAAATCTGCATTACAAGAAGACCAAGGTAATAGGTAAGTATTAAATGTCATGAGCATCGTCTAATGTTAAATGGCTTAGACTTAGTCAAATGCTAGTCACTGATTGGCTAAACACAGTCACCTGATTTCAATTTAATTAATCAGTATGTAACACGGAAGAGGATGTATCAACTGGAAGGTACGAATATATTAATGGAACACCAAAGTATTAATAATTTTCAGGTAAGAAAACAAATTGCATGGTGAATACGTGTAATATCAATATAATTTTATTACGTAACTTTGCGATTCTCAAGAGCTCTCGACGTAGAGGGCGCATGATGTGGTATGTTGGTATGTTTCCACTGGGATGAAAACAATGCATTACTATGTTTTATGCAAATTGATTTTGAAAAGGTGAGGTTAATAAACATAAATTTGCATAATGAATGCAAATATATTCAAATGAGGGCGTGTTCTTGTATCATCATTCATAGTCATGATTGTTAAAAAGTTATCCTATATGGGCGTGGTCACCATGTAGGCCACAAGTTACAGTATGTCAAGTGATGTTAGTTCATTTTCAATTTAGGTTTTGTTACTATCAGTTCATCTTATTTCACATCAGGGCAATGTTCATTTTTATCGATGCATCATGTCTTGGAGCAAGAGATTAGATGATCCCGATTCGTCACTTTCGCAACCCTTTTAATTTTTACTTTTTGTTAGGTCAATCTGACAGTGTTTTTTACAACTGGCTAGAGAGAAATCATTTAGTTGCCACTTGCCAGAGATATTCTTTGTGAACTTTGCTTGAGACCCTGTAAAGTCGTGAATTGCTCCAATAGGACAGGGGGTAAGCTCTGGCGATGCAGAGGTAGTGTCACCTGGAAAAGAAACTATTTAGGTCACAAATTTTCCTTTTTCGAAGGGATTAGATTGGATGTGCGCGAAATATTGGTGTTCATGAGAGAATGGCTCTTGAGATCTTCGTTGCATAGATGTGCCATAGAATCGGGGATGGATTATAAGCGATCAGCAGTCGACTGGACAGTTTGTCGATAGTCTCTACTACCAGCAGAATGACGACACCATGTTCCACGGTGAGGTCGAGATTGATGAGAGCCTTTTTGGGAGGAGGACAAAATACCATCGAGGTAGTCCACACGGACTAAATATCTGGATTTTCGGGATCGTCGAAAGAGCAACAAACAGAATCGTCCTCTATCCCGTGGACAGAAGAGACGAGGCAACGCTCATCCCACTCATCGAATGCCATGTCGCCAAGGGATCGACCATATACTCTGACGGTTGGCGAGCCTACCACAATCTGAACAGGCTGGGATACGAACATTTCACGGTCGAGCATAAGACAACATTCGTACAGAGATACCAACATGACGTGACGGGGCAAATCAAATGCGTGCATACCAACCAAATCGAGGGATCTTGGACAAATGCAAAAGATAACTTCAGACGAATGCAGATGACGAGCAGGAGCCGATCGATCCTCCAGCTGATCAAGATGCAGATGAAGTATGGAGGGACGTGCCAGGTCCATCTACAGCCCGAAACCCACCAGCAACACGAGATGAGGAAGCGGGCCCATCGTCATCACTCATGTCAGTGATGCCCTCGTCGTCCACCAGCAGCAAGCGCCCCGTGTCCGATCGAGCAATGTCGCCCTCTAGCGAAACAAAGGAGACAGCTACAACAAAGAAAAAGAAAAAAAAGATGCGCACATCTGCTTCGTGCACCTTCTGCCATCCAGCAGATTTCACCCCCGTGGATTCAATAGGGAAAGTTTCCGAAAAAGAAAACATCGAATCCCTATGTGAAATCAAATTTTGTGATGCAGTGGTCATCCGACAGCGACTTCCTATAAGAACGCTTTTTCTTCTTTGACATAAAACTTTTGAGACTTTGACTCTTACACATTATTGCTTTCTATTACAAACGAATGAACACAACGCAAGAAGCGAAACACGGGAAATGTGATTTACTGTTTTACTTTGCCCGTATTTGAGTTTCTCGAAAAAAGACTGACAACAATTTGTATATTCAACTTCAGAACTGCATTACAGGAATCATTCAACTCCTCAAATTCCACGTAATGGTAAGGGTTTTTTAATTTTTTTTTTTTTAATGAAACAAAACAGATGAAGTTATCATTCTCAAATAATCTAGGTATCCACATTTTACGACAAATAACTCACTCAAAATCAAAATATAGAAATTTCAATTTTTATATTTCCATAGGCACGTGTACAAAGTGGGACAAAGAAACCTGGTTTCCTTGAAAGTTGAAAAAGTGGATTTAGCACCTTTTGGTAGAAAGCTTTTCATATGTGCCATGGGCATGGCTTCATATTTTTATCAACAGGAAACAGTTTGTGTTTATTATAACCCTCTATAAATTTAGTTACTGTATACTAAATAAACGCTAATATATGGGCAATTCCAAGCAAACATTGACATAACCACTGATTTTTCAAATTTGTTGTACCATAACAAATTTGGTATCAAATGAAAGCTAAAAGATTGAATTTTCCAAAAATGTATTTTGTTTTTGAAAAAAAAAATTGTAAACTATTATTTTATTGTTAATATATAGCATAAATTAATTTTCAGTTATTTTCACAAAACATTCAATTAAATATTAAGCATAAAAGAACTGCGTAAAGGAGCTTTCATAAAATTTTATTTCAGTGTTGATAGGATCATTGCTTCAATTTTTCAGATAAATATCAATTTCGTCATTTTCGCTCTTCGTTCCGCTTCAGTGACTGTCTCATTTACAATCATTAATATGTCACGGCGTTACACTAAAAACATATATTTTTAATATTTCTGAAAAAATATGAATGGGAATGAAATAATTTTTTGTTTTCTCTGTATTAGCCCATAGGGCTATAATATGCATGCTGAATAGCAGCATTATCTTTTACCACTTATTAATATAAGCAATATCAATTTGGTCACGGCGTTACGTTTTGTGTAACGCCGTGACGCTACCTGCTGGATTCCCATTGACATAACACAGTAGACATAATCAAATAGTGTAAGATATTTTTTGTAGGTATGCTTGGGCATTGCTCATGCTATAATTATATGAATAGGGTCAGTTGATAATGTTTCCATCTCAAAGTTACCTGAGTCATGTATGTGTATGGGTTGTATGTGCGTCTGTCTGTATGTGCATTTGTACATCAGTGTTCTTTTTTTTGCAATATCTCAAGAATCATTGGATGGATTTCGTTCAAACTTTGTACAATCCATGTATTTAGAGGTACGGATTATTGGATATGATTTTGGTCCATGAGGTCAAAGGTCAAAGGTCACATAGCTAACATATATGCAAAAATTATATTATTATCAAGATAGTTTGAGAATCCTTGAAGGATAACATGATAATAATACTGGTATGCGTCCAGTGAAGTATACTTCTACTTCTACTTGGGTACTCGACAGGGTCCATCAGTCAGGACGTAGAGTCGAGGGGAACCGGTGAGGTGTCCCATTAATTGCCGATTGAGGCAACTGCTCCCGCAAAGGCTCCTAGTGATGTAGAAGCCAAGATACATCTGACCTGATACATCTGACCTGATTAGGGAATGGTGTCATGGGAGGTCATAGGTCAACAGGTCAAAATATTGTTGTTGTTTTTTGTTCTCACGATTAAGTTCCAGAATCAATGTTAGAAAGAGTACTGTAGGCAAAAGACAATTTTCTGAAACTGTTTGGGGCACAGGTCAAAGGTCACTCGGATAATTACCAATTCAAAAACAAACATTTACTAACTCTGAAATCATGTTACATGAAACAAATCACTTGCAAATATGCACTGTGCAGACCAAAAATTTAACATTTGTATGTTATTTTGAGAAACAAGGTCAAAGGTCAGATGTCAAAGGTCTCATATTTCATTGTTACATTTAAGTATGTATTTTGGTTTTAATATTTGATGGTTCCATTAACTAACTTCTGAAATAGATAAGAATTTAAATTATGTCCTAAAAGATTTTTTGATCAATAGAGGGCGCTGTGCTGCAAATTTGTGTCATGCGGATGATCATTTAATAGCATCTTGGTTATATCACCCATTCATCTAGTTCTTTATTGTTTCTGGATCACTACATTAAAATTATATCATATTATTCATCTCTTTAATATCTCCCATATATATAACATGTACAATTCAGAGGTCACGGCGTTACAGTCACGGCGTTACAGTGCATAAATACATTTATGATATCATATTTACTATGAGCATTGGATTTTTTCTACATTTTTATTTGGATGTTCTAGCTTGATGTCTAGTACAAAGAATCAATGTGACAAAAGTGCAAAATGTTCCTGTAGTTCACAGAGTTTACTTAGTTTCTTAGCATGTAAGAAACCCATGTCTTTTTGCCGTCACGGTGTTACGGCAGATATTGATATTCATAATTAATAATTTATTGGGAATTTTGGTTTTCTTGCCTATTGTAAATTATTGGTAGGATAGTGGTTACAGATGCATATCAAAAGTTGGTTCTAGATATTTAGATTTTATGAGTTATTTGGACTTTCATTGTGAGAAACACCCTCTGACCGTCACGGCGTTTGCTTGGAATTGCCCATATGTATATATTTCTACCATTCTTCGGGAGAATAGCATCTGTTATATTACACTTAAAACCAATTGAAGAGTCGTTCTCCCTAAAATACATGAATTTTATACAAATATTGCAATGATTTCAGACAAATAAACTTATTATTAACTGTTTTTTTAATTCTCAGTAAATGCCAATTCAGATGCAGAATTGACAAACCCTGACTTTTATTTAGTTACTTCGGTTGATATAAATGTTTCTTTTTCTTCTCATTTTAAGCACGAGCTTCCGGCATCCAGAATCCACCATCTAAAGAGGGATAGTCATCATAATTGTCTTCATATTCTTTATGCGTCCACATCTAGTAAGTACATTTCATTCAAGTAATCGTTTAATCAACCTGATTTATTTAGTTACAATTACATGAACTGTCACGTGTATACTAAATAAACGCTAGTCAATATCATATATCCACTATACTTTTTAAAACTTTGTTTAATCTGTGTATTTAAAGTAAATAAACACTATTTTTGTTCATATTTCACTCTCTGTTCATCTGGTCGTGTGTTATCTATCACCACATATTTTACTAAATAAGTGCTAATTAACCTTTTATTTCCATTAACACCGGTTTTCCCTTCTCTTCAAGACCACCCTGCCACTTTAAGACAGTTGGCTATCCATCATAACACGGATCAGAAACATATATCGCAATTAGTACTCTCTCTTATTTGATCGCCCTATCTGTCACCACCTACAGAAAAAACAAATGTTTATTAAATACAGGCTAGTGATAGATAAATAAAAAGACAGTTGAAGAGCCCAACTCCCTGATTACTGATCCTTATCACTAAATAAATGTCAATATCACATCTCATTCTTAACAAAATAAACGTCAAAAAACATATAACGATACATTTCGAACTTGTTTTGTATCAATTTTTTAACTAATCTATCAATACATGTTTTAACTAAATCAATGCTATTTTGTTCATATTTTACTCTCTGTCGGCAGAGCCTCTGGTCGTGTTATCTATCACCACATATTTTACTGAATAAATGCCAATTTACCTTAATATTGGCCTGTAGAAAAGCAATTGTAATATCCGTAAAACCCATCTAAAAGTCGTGGTATTGCTTCCCTAAAATTACATAACATTCATATACGGTATATCGCAATAATTTCAGAAAAATCAAGTTATATTAGGAAATCTATTTTTATTTTCAGGAAATGCCAATTCAGATGCAGACTAGCCTATCTAATAGGCATCGTGCTGTCTGGCAGGTTCTACCGGCAGTGTACTAACCGCGATATGCCTAGTTTGAGCGTGCAGCGCGAAGCCTATCACCAGTGATGAACGTGAAAAGTTTTTATTTTCTTTATTTGCCTTGATTTACATTGATTCTTCGTAGCATTTCTACGAACCCCCCGCAAAGCTATTTCATGAATATTTATGTGACATGGACCAAAATAGGCCAATGAGCGATGATGCTGTAACGTCATACGAACTCTGCAGTGCATGCAGTGGTACGGTCAGAGAACTCGTGCAGTTACACACAGTCACACACAATCTCACACAGCACAGTGCGCCATGCGCTATGCGACGTCTCTCTCTTCCTCTCTCTCTCTCTCTCTCACAATTTATCTCTGACTACGGGAACTGGTTGGTCTGAGTGCAAAGTTTATGGCGATTTCAGAATCATGAAGGGAATGGGTTAAAGTTTAGGCCATAAATTGCGGTCGGTACAGGCGACTCTGTTACTTCACGTCATACATACAATAAACATATATGAATATTGATGAGTAAATGACTGATGATAGGCGGATGCGCTCCGCACATCGGGTTCGAGATCACCGGTTTTTCGTCTCCATAACGCGATTAGTACTTGCCAGAAAGCTCAGACGCATATCGGATAGGCTAGATGCAGACTTGACAAACCCTGATTTTTATTTAGTTTCATCGGTTGATATGTGGTGACTTTTACCACAACCAGTAATTAGCGAGTTGGGCTCTTTAATTCGCTATTATATGATCGTGATATCTATCACCAGCCTATATTAAACGGATGTTTTTCCCATAGGTGGACAAATAGGGCGATCAAATAATAGAGATTACTAATTGCGATATGTTTTCTGATCCGGGAACCTCTTGAAAAAAGCGAAAACAAACTTTTATACTGTCAAACTATTTTCATATTTTCCCGCGGATAGTTATTTTCGATTGAATGGTGTCATGGCGTTTGTTGTAACTCTTCAAATGAGCGCATACTTGCCAACATTTGAATTTTGGAAAGAGGGACAAAATTGGCAGGGGGTCCAAAGTCGCAGCATAATTGCACAAGTGTGCGGGAAGTGCACAATGCAAGCACAAAGTCCATTGCGACAGGGGTCCAGGCCTTGACGTTTTTGAGTATTAAACGCATTCTCGACCCATTTTTCATAATTCTTCCAAAATTACTAGGTAAGATTTGGTCAGATTTACGTTTAAATGTTGTCTCTATACATTTAATAAAGTAAAGTAGAGTTAAATTTTTTTTTTTTTTTTAATTTTTAAATTTTTTTTTGTTGGGTTTACTTATAAATCGGGACGTCCCGATTTTACACTTCAAAAACATTAAAAAAACGGGACAATTCCGATAAAGACGGGACAGTTGGCAAGTATGTGAGCGTGTCAATGAGAAATCGTGTGGTGAAGAGATGTCTCTCATTTGACTCGAGCTCCGCTCTGCACGTGCACCGCTTCGCATCGAGAACAAACGACAAAGAAAAGGGCACCTATTCAGATAGATCGACAAATCTATCGCTTTCATGGCCTTTTTGACATTATTATTGTTATTTTCACTGTCGGCATTCTAGCGATAGACGCGACCGATACGCGGTGCCTTAAGAGGCAAGAACACCGTAGCTCTACAGTAAAAGTTACTTACGGAAAATCATTTTTTTTTGCACATAAAACACAACATATTTAGTATTTTGAGCGACATTTGTAGCCCTATCAATACATTTAGGGCTGTTATAATACTTTAACTCACCGATCTCGTGTGTCACTATACATGTCATTCTATAATTACGGCGAATTGTGAGATTTTCCACAATTTTCCATCACTCTTCGTCGGTCTTTCGCCGTTCAAACTGCCGTTATCGTACACAGATGCAATAATTACGGTATCGCTAGCGTGCACACAAAAAAAAAAAAAAAAAAAACGACGCAAAATTTAAATGAGTTATATGACTTGACAAACTGTTACCGCTACATTTTTAGCAAATAATTGTGGGCCAGTGATTCCAATAATTATTCGGTAGCGGTAACAGTTTGTCAAGTCAAATAACTCATTTAAATTTTGCGTCGTTTTTTTTTTTTTTTTTTTTTGTGTGCACGCTAGCGATACCGTAATTATTGCATCTGTGTACGATAACGGCAGTTTGAACGGCGAAAGACCGACGAAGAGTGATGGAAAATTGTGGAAAATCTCACAATTCGCCGTAATTATAGAATGACATGTATAGTGACACACGAGATCGGTGAGTTAAAGTATTATAACAGCCCTAAATGTATTGATAGGGCTACAAATGTCGCTCAAAATACTAAATATGTTGTGTTTTATGTGCAAAAAAAAATGATTTTCCGTAAGTAACTTTTACTGTAGAGCTACGGTGTTCTTGCCTCTTAAGGCACCGCGTATCGGTCGCGTCTATCGCTAGAATGCCGACAGTGAAAATAACAATAATAATGTCAAAAAGGCCATGAAAGCGATAGATTTGTCGATCTACTATTCAGAATTACCGAACCTGAAAGTCATACAATACAATGTGACCGTAAGTTTGGATGCGTCAAATTTGGTGTCTCCAGTGACAGGAAACACGATATTCTCTCGGTCGGACATCCGGGGATTTTCACTAGCGAACGGTAACTTCCGCTTAACAACCGAGCGCGAAGGGGCAAACAAAAGCGGACTCGCCATACGGATTTAGCGGTATACCAGGCGTATACCACATGTCATGCCTGTGTAAGCCGAAGCTCGGGCGGAGCTTTTGTCGCACGCGCGCGCACGAATCATGCGGCGATACAGGAGTTACACTACCAGTTGTTGAGATGTGCACATTTATTAATTTCGGTCACATTCGGGTGATTTTGTATTCTTATTGCAGATATTAATACAGTTTTCAAAATTTCCAACCATATCCACTAATTTTGAGCTGGAAAATGACTGATGATAGTGACTGATGTTAGTGATAGTTAAACATTTTCCAATTTAATTTTGGTCATTTGGATCAATTTTTATTCAGATTTCTCAGAATTGTTTAGTCTAGAATGTTTTGACTTTGAGTAGTGTTTAACTATTACTTAATCCCTTCTAAAAAATGTTCATGTGAATATCTTACTATTTTATAGTTATACTACGGTCTATAAATCCTAATCTAGAATTGAAATTCCTAGTTTTGGTTTACGCAGGAAATGTGTAACAATTTCATGTAATTATACCCGACTTGTGTCTTTCTTTGATAAAATTCATTATTAACTTGTTTCTTCATTTTTTTTAATTCTAACACAGGAAAATCATATAAATAATATGAATGCTTACCTCATGCTGGCAACGGCAGTGCGAGGTCGAGTTGCCATCGCTAACGCCAAACCGTCCTGGGACAAGACGCAAGGTTGCTAACGTCAGCCTTGTACAACGATGCAAGTTTGCTAACGTCAAGCTTGCTTCATGATGGATGTTTGTGAGGTACAAGGTCGCTCACGTCGACCTCACCTCGGGTTGAATGATTTTGATGTGTCATGTTGTTAGATTTTTTCTTTATTTATTTTCAACATATTGAACAATAATTATGATTTATACAAATTGAATGATAAAGAAATATATTCATTGCATAATTATAAACATTGCATGATTAGGCTACTGATAAATTGATCAACATAATAGTAAAGACTAAAGGAGAATAAAACACATCTTTTCAAAACATGGGTAAATATTATAATGAATATGTTGCTACCTTCAACTTTTATATGTTGGGATGAGATTTAAACTGTCGGGTGTCAAGTTTATTATTGCATGATTTGTTCCACCTGTTCTTTAATTGCTGTTCATATTGCATGCCATGTTGCGTACATGTCTTTTTAACTTTCATCTTTTATTCTAACATGAAATGAAATTGCAAGTACCGAATGTTGCACTTTATTACACATAAAGAACAACCAGGCGACATGAAATGAAGTTATACAAACTTGTATTGCGCAGATCATTTATAATCAAAGTTTGCAGATAATATCATAAGGGTAATTAAAAACAAATGGGTACTACTGGGAACTATCTTGTTCATCGCCGAATCAATATCGGGAAGAATGATATGTATGTGTGGTAACGCTGCGTTATGAAATTACCTACATATCTTTTAAAGACCCCCATATCAGTGGGGTAGTAGCATATGGTCAGTCTGATTGGGGGTACACTAAATTTATTGGGGGAGGAGGGGCACACAGTATACATTCCTTTTTTTAAATGTCATCTCATGTTTTATATTGTTTTCTTTTCTAGAATAAATGGGGTGCATGTGCCACTATCCTATTATATCTTTAAATTACTTATCAATATGGTCACATGGTTGATTCAAATAAGCTCAAGATCAAAAGCGACGTGGGAAGTAAGTACTATGTTGTGTCGCTCTTTACAAATCTGGTGATTAACATTCATCTTTTGAAGATCATGTTGTCGGTTATTTCTTACTTCTCCTGAAGTAAATATAATCTGCCGAGCCCTGTAAAATAAAAGAGAAAAAAATCAAGGTAAGATGGGTTGATAAAGAATTCATCATAATGTCATAACTATTATAAACGTTTGTTTATTTTTATTTAGCCTATTTTAGTCTTAACAAAACTTATAAAACTAATCAGCCTAGATTATTAAAAGTATATCATTATTATTGTATTAATACTAATAGATATGTATTAATTTATTAAATACAATATATCTATTTACATTTCCTGATATCATGCATAAATTCAATCGGGACAGCGCGCGATTGACATGCAATCGCCAATCACCGTGGCCGCTGGCTGCGTGTGTTGCTGTACTGTGCACTGCACCGCGCCGCACGCATCGGCTAAACGATCCCCCGCCGATCCCCATCGCGAAGATCGCTAGTGAAATCGACGGTCACAAAACGCAATGCAGAAAGTGACCATGAAACATCTGTTTTTTCTGGATTTTGGTAAGGCGTTTAAAAAAACTAACTTCAGATTTGTGATCTGTGATTATTGTTCTTCATTTTGATATGTAATTCGCCCCGATTTGTTGAAGTTCAGAATGTACATGAGCGTGCTAACTAATGTCAAGAGTACTGCACAGTACAGTCAACACTCGCTCGCGCTAATTGTTTGCCCCTTTGTCAAAATGGCCGATCGCGTAGTTAGGGAAATCACGTGACTGTGACGTCATGCCGACCGCGAGAATAGCCTATATATATTATTATATATACAACAAAATTAATTTATCTGCCCAAACTTATCCCCAGTGGCCCGTCACCGTATTCCGACACGGTAAAAAGGGGCGAAACGTCTTGATCAAGATTTTCATGACACAACAGTCAAAATACACGTCAAACAATGTCAAAACATTCATTCATCACTCTCATTCATTATTAAGCAATTATCGGTTTAAAATGAAACGAAACGAGACAATTAAAAGTGGGTTAAAATAAGTAGCCACAACAACAAATTGAAATTTACCCGCACTAGGAGACGCCATGTTTTTCCAACTAAAGAGTCTAGCGCCATCTCCTGTTCATAAATCGACAACATGCAATTTGATAAACTTTGGATATAATTGTTGTCTGCTAAATTAAAAGCTATTTCAAAATAACAATGAGCGCAGATTCAAGACAGGTGGAGGATGCAAATGATTCTTCTCAAGAGCCACTTGATCACAACATCATGGAAGATGAAAGGGTGCCTTTGTTAACATCAATTCAGGCAAGTTAATCATATGTATGAATGACGAGAGAAGAGTGTGGAAATTAAGTACAGTCCCAGAAGTGCAGTTTATTGTTGTGTCTTGTGTGCATGTGTCACTTTCACATTCACTTTCACATTCTCATCTCTCACAGTCTCAGTGAGTGTGAATTGAAATTGAAGGAGTGAATTAGAACTTCAAGCTTGTGATTAGAAAGACACATTATTTGGTTCAGTACGCAGTAAAGTGTTGTGCTTTGGTAAATAAATGCAATATGATTGAATCAGCAATAAATCAATTTTGTTGAAGACCGGCCGCAAAATGAAGAAGAATTTTTAAAATTTCCAGTACGTTTTCCATAGCGAGGCTTCCTAAAACACAGCGCTCAGCTGTAGAACGGGGTTTTTTAAATATTGCGCAATAGTACAATGTACAAATGGCCGGTATGCTTAGCTACCGTTCGATCGACAAATCTAGCGCTTTCATGGCCTCTTTGACATTATTACTGAAATATTTTACTGTCGGCCTTATTCTAGCTAGAATGCCGACAGTAAAATATTTCAGTAATAATGTCAAAGACAAAGAGGCGATGAAAGCGCTAGATTTGTCGATCTACATTAACGTGTATTGCGTGTAAACGGTCCAGCTGACTGAAGCATTTACTTGTAGTAATAGAGGTGGTAGAAAGGGAAACTTTGTTGAGTTGAAACTAATTAAGTGATTTAAGATGTGGAGTATAGATCTAGAACTGCATTAATTAACATCCAAAGTTGAAATGTTTTTACACATGGTCATGATAAGACAACAAAGTATATCCAACTAACCATGCAAGCCTGTTTAATTGAGAGTTTTAAATTTACTAATTTCAGAATGTCGATGTTGTGAGAGTTGAACCAGCACGAGGGAAGACTTCAATTGGCTTGTCAGTGTTCAACTTGATGAATGCCGTCTTAGGGAGTGGCACTCTGGGACTACCCTACGCCATGGCCCAATCTGGAATCGTCCTCTTTAGGTAAAATGTTGGGATTTTGTGAATTAACCTGCTATAAATCAGGGCTGGTATTCAATTCAATACTTAGTTAGATTAAGTAAGAAATTTACTTAGCATTTTTTAGGCTGAGAACTCGACTTTTTGACTTTTACTTCAGAAATACAAAATCTAAATGTAATATTTGAAGACATTATTACATCAAAATTTGTGTAAGATTTTCAGTTGATCCATTAATTAATAAAATATCAATTACTTGCTTTTAAAGCTAAATTTTGACTTAAGTATGGAATTGAATACCGGCCCAGGGCTGTAGTCAAGTTCCGAGTCCGAGCCCCCAACAAAATAGCATATATTCCCATTTGTTTTACATTGTTACTCTGCTCCCAGTCTGAGTCACAAGACCATCAAAATCGAGTTCAGACTCAACTACAGCACTGCTATAAATGTTAAGATTTGTAATTGTCAATTGAAAATAACAATAAACAAAACAACAATAACAATTCAACAAGTAAAAAGCATCCCTGGTGAACCTCCCCAAGTTGTTTGGCAGGAAGAAAGAAATGTTTAATTTAACCCGTAGGTATAAAATATATCCCACCCACCTGAAGGAGACACAGGTCTGTCCACACCAGGGATGACTTAAATTAAATTTGGTTCAGATATTAATGAGAAATATTGATATTGATATAACAAATTTATTCTTATTAGAATGGAAAGAGAGTAATACTAGAACAGATGGAAAATAAACTTGGCATATTTAATATAATTGTCTTGTTACTTGATCTTTAACCTGTTCAGGGGGTTGTTGCAGAGTTGCCATTAATCGCAAAGTTGCGATTTAACGCGAGTCCGGAAATATGTGCCTAAATTTGAGCTTTAGATGTGTGCATTATTAGGCCCATATTCTGACTTGTGTTTAATCGTAACTTTGCGATTGAAGGGATCTAGTAACTTTGTTTACATGTGCAAAAAGTGATGAGTGGTTGATACAATGGGTGATTTCAAGTATGGTGTTTAGGACTGGTGTTAGTGTTTATCAAACTGGTGTTTGTGTGTAATAAACACTAACACCGGCCTGAAACACCATACTTGAAATCACCCAATGTATATGTTGTTATCTGATATGTCCACTGGGTGTTAAATTGTGTGAAAAATGGACGTTATATATGGCCGAGTAATGAGCAAAAATGCTAAGTGATATTCACTAACTCATTGCACTCACTTTGTACATGGTTTTCGCGGTCCAGTGGATAATTAATTTAACATCTGAACACTTCAATCGTAAATATCTTTTTAACAAAAGGGAAATTTGAAAAACAGAAAACTGTCCCATGATTTTATTGTTAATACGAATCAAAACAAGCTATGAGGGAACCGCTAGAATTCCAATTGGACTTTAATATCAACTTTATAATGCAACATTACTGGCCCCGGACTGGTCACTGGTCCTTGATGTAATATGCATTACTTGAGCTGTGGTCTATGGGGATTGCATGCAATACTGAAAAATTAAATTGTGGTCTTGGAAAAAATAAGGAATATATGAAAATTGTAAAAAATGTGATATGGAATTCTCATTATGCAAAACAAAGTTAAAACTGTTTAGATGTTTAGATGAAAATGTATGATGTGTCAAGAGTGTAAAAGGAAGGAGCTACTAGGACATACATGTATTTCATCAAAAGACAAAGTTGATTTGGGTAGATGTCAAAAGTAGCTTCACGCTTGAACAAAGAATATTTTGCCCGAGGCCGTGGCATATATGTTTTCATATGGGAAGTGATCTGTTTATCTACAGATGGTCACTCTTATAGATTTAAAGCCAAAGTAAATATTTGTTTAGGTCATTGCCACATGCTTGTAACATTAAAGCAGGCCTGATTAAAGGTCATTCAGAAGATAAGGAAACTAAAGCCTTCTATTTATAAAATAAGATAATTGACCCCTCGGTCAGTTGACTCAAAATGACCTATAAATGTGAATGAAAAGATTGTAAATTTGATGAACTATAATATTATCTAGAATATTTTTTTCCAAATATTCCTGAAATATAAGTAGAAGCAGCATCAGAAGTAGTACCTGGTAAAGTGGTGTGCTGATGTAGCTCGTTCTGCTAGTGTACAAGGTAGTGCAGCAAGGAAAGAATTGATTTTTAATTTTAGGGGGCTACTTTTTCAATCTGATGGATATCACAAAATATTTCCCATAATACCCCATGGTAATTTTAGGGGCTACCTACTCATTTCAGGGGGCCATTTTGAAAATTAGGGAGCAAAGTCGCCCTCATCCCCCATATATTTCCTACCCTGGCTTGTAGTGCAGTCCACACTTTCCACAGGTTATATTTCAAATGGCAACAACTATTTCTATTATTTGCAGTATGTTGCTGTTGTTTGTGGCGGGTGCAGCCAACTTCTCGATTCACCTCTTACTGAGGATGTGTGACATCACAGGCAAAAAGGCGTATGAGGATATAGGTCAATGTGCCTTAGGCATCCCAGGAAAGGTACGGCATCTGGGGGTAGTTTTACTGACAAGTTTCTTTCTATCTAATGTAAATGAAAAAGAGCAAAACAAAAGAGTTGATTTCTATCCTTCCAGTTTTTGTCAGGTTTATCATCGCTTCTGAACAAATGAGCATTAAAAACTAAGGTGTTTCAGGGACTAGCACTGCACTATAGGGTTTTCTATAGCTCAGGCGGTATTGCGCTGGTCTAGTAATCCGGAGGTCTCGGGTTGGTATCCCGGAGAAATCCCATTTTCTTTGCTCTTTTTCTTTAGTCATACATTTTTTAGCCAATACGTTTTTTTACACATTATATGAATAGTTTATTTCCATGGGTGTACAAACAAAGTCGTTTTGGGTTTGAAAAGGGGGTGGGGGGGGGGGGGGAGGGTATGTCACTCCCTACATGACTGGCTACCCCCCGCGTCCCCCAAAAGCATTGAAAGGGTAAAATTATTTTCAGCTTTACTGCGTCGTCAACATTTTCCTTAAAAAAGGGGTGGAAAAAAATCACAGAAAAGGGTACCTTTCAGGCGTTTTCCTTTAAAAAGAGTAAGTTTTCAAAGCATTATGCCATTTAGGAGTGTAAACTTATGAATAAGGGTGCGATACGCCATTTAGGGTCCATTTCTGAGGTTTAAATGTACACGGGTGGGTATCACTTGTGTATGAGAGTTTTTTTTCTTCATATCTCTTGGGGGCCAGCCCCTTACCGTAAATAGCCTACCCTCTGCTTCTTGTATGCCTTTGGTCAGTTTTTAAGACCTTACAAGTTTAATTTGTAGGCAACTGCAGAGATAATTTTTATATTAGGCACTTTTGAAATTGAACATTTTGTTATTATTATTAATAAAGGCTGCTTTTTTTCTTAGCCTCCTCCAACTTGTTACACCTAGCTATTGCAAAACCAGAATATTTATTATAACTTTTTATCGTTATTGAAATTTGAAATACTGTATATTCTCTTGTTTAATTGTACCATACATTATGATTATATTCAATATTTAATATGTTATGTTATTTTATTTTAATTATGTATTATCTTTGTTTGTAAAATATCTGTAATTCAGCTGTTTGGCTGCGATTGATATTATTTCCAATAAAACCTTTTCAATTTCAATTTCTATAATCATATATTGACAAAATCAAACATCCAAGATAACCACTGAGCACCGTGCTATATATATCTGGATTCTTTGTCTTTGCTGAAATATTTTCTTGCATTTTCCTTCTCGCAGTTGATGGCAGCTATCTCCATTATTTGTCAGAATACAGGATGTAAGTATATAAATTTGTTATGAAGCCCTTTTTTTATACACTTCCAGCAATATTGATCAATTAGTTGGCCAATATAGATGTGTTTGGTAACTTTCCAAAGTTCTGATAATTGGCTTTAATATTTTGACTTCTGAATATTGGAGTATATATACCCATGTCAGAACAAGTTTTACCAGGATTCCATACTTATAAATTATAGACATTGAGGTAAATATTATTGCTTTTGGTACTAGGTACTTGGTAGTTTAATCCTTGTGAATACTCCTAGGAGTTTTTAATGGATGTGGGTCAAAAGGGAGTGGTTATTATAAGGCCCTAAGGACAGAAGTGTCACATTCTGGAAAGTGTGAAGTGATCGATGGCTGGTTTACTGTAGATTGAAGTAGATTGAGGTAGCAAAGGCCTCAGAGTTTGCCTGTCACTGTTGATACTGCAGAGAATATAGCGTATTTTATGGCTATTTTGGGTTTTATGAAATCCTCATGATTTGCCCTTTTTATCTTTTTATATTCTGTATTATAAACATTACAGCTATGTCCAGCTACCTCTTCATTGTAAAGACTGAACTGCCGTCCGTGATTAGGACATTGATCCCTGGACAACATGATGAAAAGTAAGTCCTTTTTGTAAAAAACAATAACTCACATTTACTATACTCATAATTCAATTATCACAACATAATGATAATACTAATATAACATATTTGTATAGCCCATAATGCAGAACAGCCTCTTAGCACTTTCACTATTATTATCCCTGGTCATTTGGCACAGTTCAGACTGGTACAATTATCTTGTACACATCTCAACTCCCCAGGGAGCATACTAGCCACGGGCAACCATAGAGGTGCACCAGGCTACTTGAGATTGCATGTGAAGTGGAATGAGTGAGTCGGTGGTGGTGCTTAACATGGTTATACCATTTGAAAATAAAGTTAAACTTTAACTATATTATTTAAAAGCTCAGTCACTATATGCCAAGCAGAACCCAAAGTGATGTATTCAGAGTGGTTTAGGGGGTGATGTTCACTTTGTTTCGGTCTGGTATTGGATTTGTCGGTGTCTTTCTTTTAAATTGTGCTAGAAAGAATCCATCCCAATAATCATGATTCTAAATAATAATAAATAATATATTACATTTATATAGCGCTTAATACAATGTTTCTAAGCGCATTATTATTACCCTTGGTCATCAGGTACAAGTCAAACCCGCACAATTATCTTGCACACCGTCTCAACTCCCTGGGGAGCATACTAGTCCAGCTGCCCAACGGGCGCTGAAGGCTAATTAACACCCTACCAAGTACCCATTTATACTCCTGGGTAGAGAGCAGCAATATGGATTAATTGTCTTGCTGAAGGACAAACGGAGTGGGCTGGGTTCGAACTCGGGATCTCGAGATCGGAAAGCGTGCGCTCTACCAATCTTGCCACACCACGTCAACATACCTACTCTCTGTACATTAATCTGTGAGCAATATCTCCATCATATAAGGGAATTCCTGCAAAAACTAGCCGAATTTGAAAATACCTTACAAATGATGAAATACATGTAGCTACATTTTTCATGTCTGTATATATCAGTTCTCACCCGTGAAAATCCTTGTGCGAGCTTGCAAGGTAACATTGTGAAGCGCAACTTTTCTGAATGCGCACATATGCAGGGATAGGAATTTGCATCCAGAATTGTTCTGATTCTGGTGGGAACCCATCCAGGACAAGAGGCAAAATGTTCATTCTTTTCCTCAACAAATTGGCAACTCCTATTTTTTTACATTAAAACAAAGTGGAAAATATAAAGTTGTTAAAACTAAAGACAAATACGAAGTAACTTTGCCATTAAGTTGCCAATTTGAATGCCAAAATCTGCTTTGAAAATATGACAATGTGTTGCCAATTTAAGGATTTTCCTAAATTGTAGCGATCTGCAAAAATAATGAAAGCAGGTAGATTGAGTAACAAAATAGGGCTCCAAAAATTGATAAATGCATGCTCTTTCTCCTTGTACACTAATTCTTATAACACAGTTATCTTCTTGCTGAAGTGTAGGACTACGGCCAAACCACAAATATGTGGGCCATCGTCCTTGATAGGTTAATATCTACCCCTGCAAGCATTGTGACTTAATTTACCCTTTAAAAAATTCCATTTGTAAGCAAATCTACAAGCTTTCCAGCTTTGATTGCAGTGGGTTACGTTTCAAATATGAAATTAGATACAAGCTTGATGTACCAGCTAGCTGACAATTAAACAACCTTGCAAGAAACTTAATATAATGGCAAGGTTTGAATTGTACAGTTTAAAGCCAAATAACAGTATTGGGAAATGCCTACACACAAAATGAAAAATATGCTTTTATCACCAACCATGTGAAAGAATATATAATAACTTATCTGTTAATGTAAAGATTTGGAAAAAAAACTGTGTTGAAATTGTCATTTGAGCAATGAAATGTTCGAAATAATTTGTTGTTATTACCGCAAATTGAATTTAACTGCATGTTTGCTGTGTGCAAAACCTATGGTAAATGCTGCCACGTGTGCTCCGCATGCGAACGAGCGTATAGATATGGCCAGCGTAGACGGGCCGAACTGGCGGTGAATTTAGGCCCAATGTCACCGGCATGCATATGATTCAACTGATATTTCTGCATTTAACGATACTAAGGTCCAGATTTTTCCACACAAGCCTTTTTTTATACTATGTCAACAATACTGACCAATTAGTTTGGCCAATAAAGATACTTTTGGTAACTTTCCCAAAGTTTTTATTTGGCTTTATTAAAGTTAGGTTTAAAAAAAAAAAATTCTTAAATATATTTCAATTGAGTGTCTTGTATTTCTCATTATTTTGTTTTAATCTAACTTCTTGAAAATGGGCCATCCAGCCATTAGGTAACAAATTGCACTGTTAGTACCTGTATTCTATTTGATGTATTGTTTTTTTATGGAAAATAAAAATCAATCAATCAAAAGGTTGTTGCATGTTTTTCTAAGGATCTGCCTTATGCATTTAATGATATAAAGCAATAAATTCTTTATTACAGGTAATCTGTTAGAGCTTAAATTTGTTGCTGGTATGCTCATGTTTTTTTTATGACAGACAAGTACATAGATAATCTTTTTATAATACATGTATACAACTATAAAGTTTAAATAGTCCACATTGAAGATTTGCTTAGTCTATAATCATAATCATTAATTTATTTTTCCTATAAAATGCGAGTGATAATGTGTATATCAATGCGTATCATTAACCCAAATGAATTGCTGGTGCTGATTCATAAGCATTTTATCATGTTGTTTATATTATAACAGACAAGTACATACATAATTTTTTTTATACATGTATAAAGCTATCAAGTTTAAATAGTCGACCTTGAAGATTTGCTCTATAATCATAATGATTGATTTATTTTTTCTATAAAATGCGAGTGATAATGTGTATATCGATGCGTATCATTAACCCAAATGAATTGCTGGTATGCCGATTTATAAGCATTTAATTATCATGTCGTTTCTAACAGATATGTTTACATACATTTTGTATACCGCATACAACTATAAAGAATAAATAGCAGTCCACCTTAATTGCTCTATAATCTTGAGCATTAATAATAATTTATTTTCCCATATTGGGTGATAATGTGAAATTGATAGGATCGATGTGTATCGTTATAAAGAAACATAATTGCTGGTATGCTGATTCATCATCGTATTGACAATAATCCTCCCCCTAGCATATGCCTGGGGGTGTATTCTGAAAACGATTTAAAGTTAAAATTAATTGTATCTACGTCACTAAAATATTAAACTGTACTTAAGGAATAGCGATTTGCTTAAATATATTTTAGTGACGTAGATACGACATAGATACAATACATTTTAACTTAAAATCGTTTTCAGAATACACCCCCTGATCCCCCAAATTGGGTTCCTTGGGTTCACTAGCACTTTATGGAATAATAATACAAGCCTCCACACTTATAACTTGTTCTACTTGCCCGTAAAATGATTTTCCAATTTTATTTGCCCAAACTAAAATTTACTTTCCCATAAAACCAAACAATCCTAAACAAGAGAAAACAATATATAATACTTGTTATTTGCCTTGAACCTCTCCACTGATGCATCCCAGCTGTGCCTGGTACTTGAATGGAGACTACCTGGTCCTCCTCATATGGTTCTGAAAAACTCACATTGACAATAACAAACGTTGTATTTTGCAATTTTTCGCTTTTGACATGGCTCTCGATTCAGAACAGCACATTCCATGATTACATAATCATTACAAATGAGGCATTGATATATACGGTAGGGGAATAAACAGTCTTGTCAATTATATCAAATTCGACTAGGATTATTTGATAACAAAATAGATCAACACTCAAACTTGAATTTGGAACTTTTTGTGAGGGTTTTAGATTCCTCCTAAATATTTCTTGTTTCCCTTCCTCCAATAATGCATCCCAGCTGTGCCTGGTACTTGAATGGAGACTACCTGGTGCTCCTCCTCATGGTCCTGGTCATCCTCCCCCTCGCCTGCCTCCCCAAGATTGGTTTCCTTGGTTACACAAGCGCCTTCTCCATCCTCTGCATGGTCTTCTTCACTGCCGTGGTAATGATAATAACGATTATTTGACATAGCACTATTCACATGTGAATCACTGCAATTTCCACAATGATACTAGTCAAGTTGTACAATTGGCTTAAATGCTGCTACTCGACATTGAAATATTAAATACATCCAGGAACTTGGAACGTTAGAACTAAACATGCAGGGAGCACCGTATTACCAGTTGATGAGTTTTGAAACAAATATATATAGTCATTGGGAACATTTTGACTGCATGGGCTTTAAAGAGATAAAGCAAATATATTTTTGTCTTACTTTCCTTCTTTTTCCTTGAAAAAAAAAAATCTGACTGAATGACAGATTGTTGCAAAGAAGTTTAGTTTTCCGTGCCCCATACCCTCTGGGCACAACGGCACTTCTACCGCTATGTCAGATGATGCAGATTGCGATGACTTTTCTGAGGAATATGCAGCCGGAGTTTGTCACAGCAATTCCACACAGTGTGAAGCAGAGTTCTTTACAGTATCACTGCAGGTAATTTAAAGTACTTTGATTTAAAAATTAGAATCAAATTGAATTTGTTGCTGATATTGGAATGTTATCTTTACCAAAGATAATCCTGACTAGAAACTGACTAGAAGTATATTGAATAAATGTTATTGAGCAAAGAAAATTGAGTTTAAAGCCCCAGTCCCATATTGGTGATTTCCATCTTAGGAAAAGATATCAGGACAATTTGAAAGACAATATCAAATAGGTGTGGTACAAGCCTGAAGAACTTTCTACCACTGCATCAAACAGACAGCGCTGGAAGACTGTTTACAAAGAAGCCAAAGTCGACGCAATCAGGCACTTGCTGCAAGAGAAAAGCGTTATAGAGCCGCTGCATCTCCTGCTAGAACAACAGAGTTCCAGCTAGTGCCTATTCTGTCGCCGACTTTGTAATCTAACCTTGGACTGCACATCATAAAAGGATGACGTCATCCTTGACTTCAAGGGACTATACCTACCCCCAAAAACATTATTCTTGATATATTCATATATATATGTTTTGTGATTGTTCTTATACATGTATTCTTATTATTCATCCTGTTTTAATGATATTCTTGTACTTTAATTTCTTTGCAGACTGCTTATGTGATTCCCACCATGGCCTTTTCCTTTGTATGTCACACCGCAGTGCTGCCAATATATGCTGAATTGTCACAGTGAGTAGTCAAGGCTTGCCCTTAACTTTGGCCTGGATGCAACTCCCAGGGGTTTTACTCAAATTATAAAATTATATTTTTGAGGGGGTGTACGTGCCACAGCCGACTTCAAAACGCAAAACGGAGGTCTAAGGAGCGGATTGGGGGGGGGGGGGGGGGGGGGGAAAGGGTCTTGGGAGTGGTCCAGCTGTGTGAAAATGGGGGTCTAAAGAGCAGGGGTTTTTTTTCAGTCAACTTCAAAACATGGGGTCTAAGGAGTGGCTATTTACAGTGTAACTTTGTTTTAAAGAACGCTGATATACACACAAAACCTTATAATAATGAGATGATTCTGCTGGTGCATTGAAGCGCTTTAAATATTCTTTTATTTTTCACACTGATGTAACAAGGTAATTTACATCTTCACAAGGTTCTTGTTATGAGGTTCCTATTTATAGGTTTTTTTTTTATTTGTTCCTTATCAGTAAAAGTGATCCATTAACTTCATATGACTTTTCCACAAGTGGTAATAAAGACTTCAATCATATACCAATAATCATCGTAAGATTCTTTTGAATGTGTGATAGTTTCTTAGGAAAAGAATTCTGTTTAACAATGAAAAAGCAGAAATCGATGCCAGATCTTATTTAAAGGGTACCATCACGCAAAAATAATATTCTTATAAATCAAAGTAAAGATCTTTAGTAGTCCATTCCATCAACAAGTTCACAAAAATATGTTTCCAGAAAAAAATATATAATTGGAAAACGCATCACCATTCTAAAGCATGTGTTCATGGGTCTGAATTACGAAGACTAATTTGTCCAGAGCGAACAAATCGTCCAGGATTCTATTGTCTCCAAACGTACGCGTGAATAGCATTGGCGCACTTGCAAATGTTTGGCCCGTATGGAACCAGGAAATAATAGTGGTTCCGTAAGTGGTGGTAATTAATTGCTTTGTTTATGAATTACACAACCCTTTGCAAAATGTTGGGTATCTATTTGATATCACAAAACGATACCAAATCATAAAATTATGTGTTGTTCTTTACCTGGTGGTCCCCTTTAATGCCTAATACCTGTCGATTTTTACTACAATTAAAAAGTGTTCATGGAATGCTTTTAATTCAATCATAAATAGCTCCATAATTAGGGAGATGTTTGAAATATTAAAACACATTTTACACTTCCTTTACCATTAACTAAAGAACAAGTTACAAATTACAAATTACAAAGTTACAAATTGTAATGGATCACTAAACAATTATTTTGATTGTCTCTTTTTTTTCTATCATTGTGAGTAAACAGACCTTCCAAAGGGAGAATGCAGAAGGTAGCGACCACATCTATTGGATTGTGTTATTCTCTGTACATGATTGCTTCTCTATTCGGATATCTCACATTTTATGGTAAGCTTCCAATATATGATTAATTTTATCACATAAAATACAGTGGAACCAGCTTGCAATTTCACGATTGTCCAGGATCTACATCTTTTATCATTTTAGGCCTTATACAATGAGATATCTGATAATTATAACAAGATGCATTAGATGGACCCAAAGTGCTTGGTATAATGAGGTTTCACTGTACACGTAGATCTCACTAACAATATAGTTTTTGCAATTTAAAGGGATCAGAAACCTTAATCTGGTTATTAATATAAATATATTAATATTGACAGCCTTAAAAATGCCCTCTGAAAATAATGTTTGTTATCATAATAATAATCCATGCTGAATTATTTGATGCTTAACAATTTGTAATTAAAAGTAATCAAGAGGAGATAAATGCAGCCAGAGATCTCTACATTGCTTGATAATAGATGTGTATATTATACATTATTTACTGCTACGAGGGGCATATTGCAATTATAGGCCCAAAGTGACCTCAAAACCATATGACCCAAGGCTATGGACATTTTGTGAAAAATCCATATGCCTGCTTTGTTTGTTTGGTTGTTATGGGTTTTTTGTTGTTGCTGAATCCAGTTTTTGCGGGCATATTTACATTTTAGCAGGAATATTTTTCAATATGCCCGCTCTTTCAACCAATCAGAATGCAGGATTCTCTAATATGAGGTATATATACATTGTTTGTTTTCTTCTCTTCATCATTGTAAGGCGAGACGGACAGTGAGGTTCTGAATGGATACAGCAGATATGATCCAGACAACCTTCTCATCCTCATCGTTAGGATAGCTGTTCTGGTGTCAATCGTTCTTACAGTGCCTCTCATACACTATCCAGTGAGTATATTAGTCAAACAGTGAGTATGTTAGTCAAACAGTGACTCTCATACACTATCCAGTGAGTATGTTAGTCATGCAGTGCCTCTCATACACTATCCAGTGAGTATGTTAGTCATGCAGTGCCTCTCATACACTATCCAGTGAGTATGTTAGTCATGCAGTGCCTCTCATACACTACCCAGTGAGTATGTTAGTCAAACAGTCCCTCTCATACACTATCCAGTGAGTATGTTAGTCAAACAGTGCTTCTCATACACTATCCAGTTAGGATGTTAGTCAAACAGTGCTTCTCATACACTATCCAGTGAGTATGTTAGTCAAACAGTGACTCTCATACACTATCCAGTGAGTATGTTAGTCAAACAGTGACTCTCATACACTATCCAGTGAGTATGTTAGTCAAACAGTGACTCTCATACACTATCCAGTGAGTATGTTAGTCAAACCATGCCTCTCATAGACTATCCAGTGAGTATGTTAGAAAAACAGTGCCTCTCATACACTATCCAGTGAGTATGTTAGTCAAACAAACTATAGCTGAACCTGTCTTATTGACAAATTGTCTATAATAGCCACTTAAACGTGATCCCCTGCAGAGGAAAACAATGTTGTGGAAGTGATATGAGAATGAAGTCATTACTGATCTAGATAAATTTGGTATATAGTGTATCAAAAAGTGCTGTCGATTTCGGGAGTATTTCCCTCCCGGGACTCGCGATAATTTTTCGGGCGAGTCACAGGTACCCGAAATTTACCCATTGTTGATTTCGCTATCGGCATGACACGCCGCTGGGAAAACATGTTCATTCAAGTGACAAAAATTGAGCGCATTTATGACAATAAATCATCTTCAAAAATACAGCAAAATTGTAAATTAATTATATTTTTAGCATTTCTGACATGATTTTAACGGAATTATGTTAACATGCATGTTCAAATTTCCCTTGATTACGACATTTCTGACGAGAATAGGACATTAATGATCTCAAGTGACCGATCGTATCTTCAACATACTTCACTGAATATGATTGTCATCGCGCCACTATTTTGGGCTATTATCTACTAACAAGCGATTATCATTTAGTAGATCTAATAAATCGATGACTCCCAATACAATTTTATGTTCCATTCGTATTACGTAGTTCAGGCGAAGCAGCGAAAACCTGTCACGGTTTCGCAAACCAAAAACCGCAACACCTGTGTCTGGTTTTCGCTGCTTTGCCTGAACTACGTAATACGAATATAACATGAAATTGTATTGGGAGTCATCGATTTATTAGATCTACTAAATGATAATCGCTTGTTGGTAGATAATAGCCCAAAATAGTGGCGCGATGACAATCATATTCAGTGAAGTGTGTTGAAGATATGATAGGTCACCAAGATCATTAATGTCCTATTCCCATCAGAAATGTCGTAATGTATGTTGCCATAATTCCGTTAAAATCATGTCAGAAATGCTAAAACTATAATTTATTTACGAATTTGCTGTATTTTAGAAGATGATTTATCGTCATAAATGCGCTGAATTTTTGTCACTTGAATGAACATGATAACTCTTGCGTTCAATGAGGGGACTTCCCCTTTTTTCGGGATATCGAGTATCGACTTTTGCGCCCGGGACTCGACATTTTCGGCGGGACCCGGGTACCCGTGACTCGTTCACAGCCTTAGTATCAAATGCAACATATCTATATCAATGCTCTGTATCTCTATTACCCTGGTTATTGGATACACAGATCAAAACCGACGGAGCACATAGATTGCAAATTTTCACTCCCCAGGGGGCATTCGTGGTGTGGCAAGATTGGTAGATCAGGCGATTTCCTATCATGAGTTCGAACCCTGTCTATGCCCACTGCGTTTATCCTTCAGCAAGGCAATTAATCCACAATCACTGATCTCTCTACCCAGGAGTATAAATGGGGACCCGGTAGGAGGAGAAAGTCTTTCTGTGAATGCTCTTCTCAATGCCCATGAGCCGCTTGGAAGGAATGCTCCCCAGGGAGTGGAGATGGTGACACAATGTGTGCGGGCTGGCATTGTATCCTATGACTGGGGTAATAATAGTATAAAGCAATATTGTATCATATTAGGCGCTATATATATCAAACCTATAATTATTATATTATTATTCATAACATTGTTTTGTATTCTTCACGCCCTCCTCTAACAGGTGCGCATATCGCTGATGTCGATTGTCGGGATAGTCTTCCCATCATGCTCTGGCTTCTCGTGGAAACTCTACTTCCTGTCCACATTCACCGTTCTCTCGGTAGTCACAACACTGGCAATATTTGTCCCTAACATCATGCAGATATTTGGAATCATAGGTAGGAGAGCTGAATTCAGAGGAAATTATATGGGTTATCCTGGACTTTAGGGGGATATATTATTTTTGGTTGCTAACTTCAACCCCAACTCTAACCCTAAATTTGGTGGCTATATGTTAGATTTGGTGGCTATATCATGTAGGTCAGATTTAGTGGCTATATGTCAGATTTTGGGGCTATGGTTAGATTTAGTGGCTATAAGTTAGATTTATTGGCTATGGTTAGATTTAGTGGCTATGGACTATGGGCAGTATGAAAATTAAAGTTAGCAACCAAAAATAATATATCACCCAAAAGTGCAGGACACACAAGGTGGAATTCAAATGTTTCACTAGCCTAGCTTTTGGACAGGGAGGTGAATGAATAGATCATCTCCCCCTCACCCCAAACCCCCCCCCCCCCCTTCACTTGAATCAAAGAAACCTCTGTCACGTGTCACAATCAAAATGGTACAAACAGAAAATATTTGTTGAAGTATGAAGATAATTTGGAAAATAATGTTGTTCGCTGCCATATTGAAGAGGAATAACCAGGATTTCTGATGATTTTTATTTTGGCTCAATTGGATTGTCAGTCTTGATTGACTGTTTGCAGGACACTGAATTCCAGTCTGTGCCCATTTAAGGAGCCAAATATCCCTCAAATTGGCATTGCATAGATAAGGTTCTGACCTACAATTGGTGTGCAAAACTCAATTTAGCCAAAATCGTCTTAACGCCCTTCTCACCCTGACCCAATGTTCCTATGGCCTAATATCCATTTCAAATGAATTGATGGGATAATTATGTGGTTTATAACTATATATCCTTACAGGTGCTACTGCTTCAACTAGTCTGGTCTTCTTCTTGCCATCTCTCTTCTTCCTCAAGCTGGATCGGCGACCAGCCCGGTCAATGCAAAAAATACTGGTGAGAACTTATTCACTTCTTTCTCATTTTTTACACTTATCATCAGTTTGTATCCTCATACAATTTCTTGCCAATATGGCGGGCACTGCGCCACGTCATTGATCTCTGCTAAATCTTCGAAAGACAAGTTCATGTAAGACCTAATTTTAGGGCTAAAACTTTTGTGTTATGGAAAAACTAATCATTAACATCTTTAATACCATTCTTGAATGATACAGTATATAAAAAGCCTTTTTATTCAAATATTATTATTGAAAGTTTTAACTCTTCAAAATAATTAAAAATTTGATATTTTTTCTTTTCTTTCTGTAATTGATATAAACATTCAATAGAAAGACTATCAACATTAATTCAGACCTGTGTATAGTGACTACCAGAGGAAAAAAGATGATTGGCCACTGTAGACAGGTTCCATTACACTTATCTGCACAGGGGTTGCTTTTGGTGGCCACTCTATGCAGGTTGGCTTCTATAGACAGGTGGCCACTAAGACAGGTTTAACTGTATTTATAATTTGAATTTTATACCCCTCCTCTTAATTGTATCTCTCCAGGCCTGGTGTCTTCTCATCGTGAGCATCTGTTTCCTCATCTTCAGTCTCAGCACCATCATCTATGGCATGGTTCAGCAGACAAGTTCACATTGATCTTGGATTTAAAAAAAAATATATAAAATGCGATAGTGAACGATTATAGCCCAAAAGAACATTTGTAGAGCTCTATGGTATGGTTCATCACACAATTTCCTGATATAGGATTAAAAAAAGAAGAAGAAGAAATGCTATAGTGAACAATATTACAAAAGAACATTTTAAGAGCTCTTATAAGGGCCAATCGATTGGTACACAGCAGCTCAAACTAATTAAATGTTTGATAAAGAATAAAAACAATTTTGTGGAGGTATTCATGTGTTTGTGGAGGTATTCATGTGTTTGGCCTTTGAAGTTTGTGAGTCAAGCTGAGTTGTCTGACCTCATGTTTGTTTGGGTTATATGACATAAACACACAATCTACACAATTAACTGCTTTGAAGTCATAAGATTTTTATCCTTGGGCAAGGTTGATTATGTTTTATTATAAACATATAATAGACCATCTAATTCCGGCCTCGGGCAACCGCCAAAAAGTGGTAATTTTGCTCTTGTGATATGTGCACATGTTATTCAATATAAAACGCACACAGCATATTATGCTGACGTAAATCTGAATATTTGTAAACATTATATGTATGTGTTATCTAAAATAAAATAAAGTAAATTGTGTGTTGCAAAAACAAAACAAAAATGTATATATATATCATATTGGATTTATGGGTATATATTTTCTGATTAAAATATTTTGTATAAATCCTTTTCATGCAATATGGACGGTTATTGTAGCTATCTATGCACATTGGACATCATAAAGGGTGTATGTAAAAAGGGTGTATTTATCCAAAATGATTTATACATTGCAGGTATTAGCAGAATCTTATGTAATTAGTAAATATAAGACTTTTTGACGTACTGTTTTGTTGTTGGAACCTCGATACGCAAGCATCATTAATATTTGCCACATCACTCCTATTCAGTTTAGCTAAGAAAAGTCAGCAATTAAAAATTCAAATCTGTTTGCTAAGGATTCATGCAAATTAAGCTTGTATTCTTGGATTGATATTCTTACAGTACATTATGTAATGTGTATAATTACAATGTATTACATAATATTTCAGGGTCAATACTACTGTACAGTTTATGTTAACCACTATTTATAACACCACTATTTCAGGGTCAATTCCAGTGTTCAGTTTATGTTAATCACTATTTATTACACCACTATTTCAGGGTCAATTCCAGTGTTCAGTTTATGTTAATCACTATTTATAACACCACTATTTCAGGGTCAATTCCAGTGTTCAGTTTATGTTAATCACTATTTATAACACCACTATTTCAGGGTCAATTCCAGTGTTCAGTTTATGTTTATCTCTATTTATAACACCACTATTTCAGGGTAAATTCCAGTGTTCAGTTTATGTTACCGTTAATCTCCGTGTAGAAGACGCACTTGTGTATAAAACGCACCCCCAACTTTCACAACTTGGGACACCCTGTATTTTTTTAAAAGTGCTGTTGGAATGCTTATACCACTGGTCTAGGGCATGACAATAGCTTAATGTCGAATGTAGCATTCATCAACATCATTTTCTCACATAAAAAAAGTGGTTAGTACACAAATTGCACATTTATTGAGCAGTAACACTGGTGCTTATAAATATTCATATTCATATGCATACATATTCATAATCAACCATGAATATTCATGAGCACCAATACTCACTAAATATAAAGCAATTTTCTAAATTTACTAACAACTTTTTTTAGTTATGAGCAAAATTTATAACCACTGGTTAGAAAATTGCATATTTAATTAGTACTGCTGCTCACGAATGTATCAATATTCATTAGCAGCAATATAACTGCTCAATAAACTTGCAATTTTTACATCTGTAACCAATATTTTTTGTGTGAGAAAAAGGTATATTTTGCTGAATGCTACAACTGACAGCAAGCTCTTATCATGCCCTGAACCATGTGTTATACACATTCAACATGACTACAGGGTGTCAAAAACGCACCCTCCACTTTGAAATTTTCTGACGGAAAAAAAGTGCGTCTTATACACGGAACTATCGTCAACTATTCTACCTCACTCCCATTATTGATCAAAACTGTTGTGGATGGGGCTAATTGTCATGGAAGGTATATAAAGGGGACCACCAGGCAAAGAACAACACATAAGTATATGTTTTGGGACCGTTGTGTGATATCAAATAGATGCCCCACATTTTGCAAAGGGTTGTGTAATTCATAAACAATGCAATTCATTTATGACCAGATGTTCTATGATTAGTAATTCTTTTGTTAATCATGCTTAAGTAATCAATTGTTAAGAACTTATTACCTCTGTACTTTTGAACCCGTTCAGGACTGGTCCGGAAAATGCTCTGGTCTGGGTGTATAGAGTACAGAAGCTATGATGTCATAAAAATTAATTTTTAGAATTTTCAAATTTTAACTTCATTTTCCGAAAGAGCATAAAAAATAATGTCTAGGGCCCCGTTGCAGAAAGAGATAAAATCGATCGTAAGTTGCAATTAAGCGTAAGTCATATCACGTGTTCTAGATGCGCAAATCTGATTGGTTGAAACGCGTACATTTTCTGACTTACGATCAATCGTAACTTACGATCGATTTTATCTCTTTCTGCAACGGGGCCCAAGTGTTATAGTGCTTGATGACGTCACACTTCACCACTCTATGGAGAATACACATTATAGCAAAATGCATCCATCCTGAACGGCCTGAATGGGTTAATTTGCATTACCATTTGAAGAGAGAATTCACCATTATACATTGACAACAGATACCTCTGATATATTGTTCTATTTTATGACATGCAAAACATATTAAATCAGTTAACTAAATTAATAAGATCATCAGTGATCATATTTATTTTTGTAAAATGATAGATATATATTGAAGTTGATGAGATCAATTATGACTAGAAATGAAATTAGAATTACCTTTTCTCCCATAATTATAGGACATGAAGTAATATTATAATAAATACGATTTTCCTAAGGATGACATATGTGTTGATAATTTGTTTTGTTAATCTGGCATTCTGTACCTATTAAAGCTTGTCCACGGTTTGGCATGCATGACTAAAAGAACCGATGTTCTATACAAATTGCATAAAGCTTCAGTTCTTTTAGTCATGCATGCCAAGTCGTGGGCACACTTTGGTAAAGAATGACAAATCTGTGTGTGCATGTCAGTGTGTATGGCAGGTTTTGCTTTTAGATACCAGCTTTTAAACTGTTCTCTTTATCTACTAAAATGGATATTGGTAAAAGTTCATATCAATATTTTTATACTTTATTGCACATCATCATAAGCATAAACTAATCGCAAACGCAAAAATGTTCAAAGAAATACACTTACAAAGCTGTTCGATTTCATATAAAATTTATTTAAAAATACAAGTTCTTTCGTTCATACATTTTAAACCACCCCAACGTAACATTGTTGTTTTATTTATGGCAGTCTTCAGTCTTCATTCTTCTAAACACTGCAGTGATCGGAGGGTTCTTTATTAGCACCTCGTCAAGACCTAGTCATATTTTGTTTTCATATTTAAGAGAAATTACAAAATATATTTCTATTCATTGTAGATTGGAGAGGTTGTACAATTAATGCATTGAACAGTTCAGGAAATGTGCTAAAGAAGAGTCTATTATTATTATTACATTTTCCTCAACATTCCAAAATGTGCAGCCATATTTTGTTTATTCTGCTCAAAACACTACAATAACAGTTGATACAGAATAACATATCCAGGAATGGGCTTGTGAGAATTCGCACATTATACCAAAATCAGACATCAATGGTTTACACCGTTATCCGATTCCTATAGTTGAAGAAACAGTCTTGTTGTAGAGGTCACGCTTCAGAAAAATAAATGTATAGTTTGTTTTTAATTGGTTCATGAAAGGCATATTGCAATTTGACAGCCTGTCTCATCTCAATGGTGATAAATGGCATAAATGAGTCATTATGGCTCATTATATTAGCGAAAATAGATCTGAATTATGATATCTCAAGAACTGGTGGAAATAGGAGATATGCTAAATTTAAAGATATTTTAACTTGGATGAGAACAGAAATGAAGACTGCCAATGTATAATACTCAAAATCAACTCACATACTATACAATACCCATATATATAAATATTAAAAGTTACACTATTTTTATCTAAAACAAAAGGTGCATTTGAAGCATAAAAGTCGTATCTCGCTATTTACAAAAGACTATTTGGCTACAGGCTCAACATTTAAATGGTCGTGTACAGAAGTTTAAGGATAATTTTTGTTGTAATTTGAGGAGAAAAAAAAAAAATGTACCTTAAAGAGAATGTTCAATATGAACTTGCTCTAGAATGTGATGTGGAAATTATTTGATTTTATTTAAAAGAATTATAACAGCTGAACGTCATTACACTTAAATATCGTTTACGCCATATATTTAGTGTTCATAGATTTTCGCGAATCAGGACTTTACGACTATCTCTCGAGTGGTTAAATTTGCATTCGGCCGTTACCAACATGCATTGATGACTTTCTTGAGAGAATTGCTAGACAAGAGCAGTAATGCATGCAATACTCGTACATCTATTGCTTTGTATTTGGTGTCAATATTTTAGCTTGTTAATTTCGCGATCCACAAGTGATTCATGAAATTTGCGAAAATAAAACCCTCGCGAAATATGACATATACAGTACAAAAGGCTATATTCTAGATCAATCACTTTGTATGTCTAGAGACATAATGCATGAACAACTCAAGAGCATTCAAATTACAAACTTACAATTTCATGCAGCTGTCCATTGCAACAATCAAACACAAGTTCTCAATAAAATGCAACTTAGTGTAAAAGCTTGTATAGCAAATGCCAAGTTGGGTTGGATTTAGGGAAATCATGTTTAATTGAAACTTGTTCATGCAATATGCCCCAGGGAAAGGATGCCCCCCCCCCCAAAAAAAAATACTGGTACAAAACTGCCAACATTGACATGTCTAATTCAGGGAGATTTCAAACTGCAATCTGGGCCCCGTTTCATGAAAGGGTCTTATCTCCATACGAACACAACCTTTGAATAACTTTGAAATTTACGGCAACATGTGTTGTATGAAAGTGTCTTTGCTATAATACTTCCAACCTTGTCCTCTGTGATTGGAACAAACGCCATCCATGTGTCCGTAGATCAGTCGCAGTCACGTGACAATTAAGACCGTCTTTAGCTAAAACGGGCCCCAGGTAGATAGTTATGAAATATATGCACCACAGTAGGGAAGAATTGTTCCTTAATCAGAGAGAGTTTCAAATTAGTTTGTCAGGATGTGGAAAGATCTGTAAATTTTCAGGGAGCCTCCTGTAGAATCAGGAAGACTTGGCAGCTCTGTTATAACTAATACAAAATAAACTTTTGTGTTTATATGATCCCGTTAAAAATGTCTGAAGACACTGTTTGTTGTGAATGAGCTCTGGCTTCGTTCTAGTCGAGGTCTCTTTGCCTTGGGGCCGGCTGGGGATGGTGTACTGGCAGGGCCGGACATGCTAGCTGAACGCTTCACCTGGGCAAAAAGAAACAAAGATGCAAATATAAGTGATTACAAACATTGTAATGTACATAAAACAGTTTTATTTGGAATTTACATTGAAATGATTAATCAATGTTGTAATAGCTGTAATAAATGAGATTAGAATGTTCTGTTCTCTTGACAACTCTTGTGTTCAAGCTGTGAGGCTTCTAAAGATTGGGGGCAGCTCAAATATAAATATCAAAGAATACACAATTATTGTACAAAGCAAATATTTGCAGAATTCTACTAGAATAATATATTATAATTTGTAATTTTAAAATTTGCTTTGCAATTTTTAACTTTACAAGGTAAGATCAAGGTAGGTAACGATTTGTGGTTTATAACGAGGTAAAAACATGTTTCCAGTCTGGCTCTTACCTTTAGGGGTTCACTAGCCGCATTGCTATCCTCGTTCATGGCCGACTGACTCGACTCGGCAGACTGGAAGACAAAGTTGCGGTTATTCCTGGGTCCCTGAGGGTTTGCGATGGGTTTCAGCATGGACGCCATCTTAGCTAGATCATTCTTGCTCCGATTCAGGAAGGAGCCTCTCTTGGTCTGAATAATACAATAAAAGAATAATGATAGTACTAATAATAACAAAGACAACAACAGAATACAAAGTGGCGTTTGTTCCTTGGTCCTTGGGAGTTACAATGGGCTGCAGCATAGACACTCTCTTTAAAAGGTCATTCTTGCTAAGATTCAGGAACGATCCTCCTGCATAAAATATACAATAATTATTTATAATAGAAACAAAATAAAACATTAACGATCATCAAATCTTAAGATCTTAAAGGGGCTCTGCAACCCAAATGCATGTTGACCTCTGTTCATCTGTATTAGTGTACACATTCAATATTTGTAAATGTTTTGACCCAAATATGTTTTGTATATTTTTAAACATTTTATCATTTATTTGTCTTCATGTTGCTAAGCCCCACCTCCTAAAAAACCCTCCAGAGCAAATTCTATTGTTGACCTGCAGTGACATCATTCGTCAATCACTGGTCAGCTACCATGATATTGTGGTTAGCCTAATCACAATAGCATCACACGGTTGAATAGAATACCAACTCACACAACTTCAATTACAATAGCTGTTGCTATGTCAGAAGAAAAGCACTGTCTAAGCTATTGCATGGAGGTATGCAGGGCATGCTTTTGTGTGGATGTTCTTTTCGTACTTTCATCTTTTGTTAATCTCATGGTAGCTGACCAGTGATTGACAAATGATGTCACTGCAGGTCAACAATAGAATTTGCTCTGGAGGGTTTTTTAGGAGGTGGGGCTTAGCAACATGAAGACAAATAAATGATAAAATGTTTAAAAATATACAAAACATATTTGGGTCAAACCGTTTACAAATATTGAATGTGTACACTAATACAGATGAACAGATGTCAACATGCATTTGGGTTGCAGGGCCCCTTTAAGGAATAATAATTTGTGAACCAAGTTTTTAATAGTTTTCTTTCAACAATAAATAATGCATCAATGATACGACTTGGAAACTAGCAGTTCTCTTAATATATTCAATAAATCATACAAAGGACACATGAATCAATGAATCGGTATCTAGGTTGGTGATGATAAGAATAAAGGTCAATATTACGCAATGTCTTGAATTTACCCGCCCAACCAGGCCACCGTGGGGAAACAGTTTTGCTGTGTTTCTTTTCAATTCTTTTCTTTACAATGCACTCATAACATCTTTAAAACTTGGATACTTTTACTCCTTCATTTTTTCATACAAGATTACAATTGACCTGCTCCAAATATGATTTCTTAACTTTCTGTTTTGGTCTTACCATTATTGTGAGAGGTTTTGGTGTTGAAACTTTCTTCTCTTTCTCCTTTTCTTTCTTCTCTTCGACTTCCGGAGTTGGAGTACATGGCTCAGCTTTGTAAAGGGAAAGTAAAGAATTAAATAAAATAAAATGTAAGTCAGCTTTCAAATCTAGCAGATCCTTCGTCTAGGCGGAGAAAAAAATGAAAGAAAACAAAAATGGTTGATGAATATAATCAAAGCAATATTGTACATGCACTATAATCATTCACTAGTGTAACCTTTTGAATTGTTCAATACATGTTTGGTTGAAATTGTATGTTCTATTTCTGGAAACGAAGTAAAAACCTGTACAGTGATCATTTAAAGGCTAACCCTAGATCCCTTTAAAGGGGTAAAATATACCTTGCAATGCATACCAAATCAAGCGGAGACTATAACAAATCAAATTCTCACCTCTGGTCTTCTTGAAGGAGGCCGTTCTCAGACACTTGGCAAACTGGCTGTTCTCTTCTACAGCAATGATCTCCTCGGGAACTATCTCAACTTCTTTCTCCGTATCCTGTGGGGTCAAGAAAGATTCAACATCATCAAATCTTAAGATCAAGAAGGCTAATAAGTTGTGTGCCAAGATTTCAATAGTTTTCTTTCATCAATAAGTAATGCATTAATGATAAGACTTGGAAAAATAACTGTTCTCTTCCACCGCAATGATCTCCTCTGGAACTATCTCATCTTCTTTCTCCTTACCCTGTGGGGTCAAGAAAGATTAACCTGTTCACTTCGAGATTCTAAAATCCCCATAGACTTTGTACATAGCCCACCCGGTTCCAGTAAGCAACGGGTTAACACTCATCAAACAGTCATGTATGGTAGGTGTACTACACATCGGCACTGTTTTTAATATCGGCACCCCGCGTAATATTTGTTTTTGCGCGTGTTGTAAAAAATCGCGCATGAGATGATGCGCGCTACCATTAGAAACTGAACTGTTCGAAATTTTGAGGAGAAATAATGCGTAGATCGTCCGCTACGAGTAATACAAGTAAATACGATAAATAATACCAACATCGCACAAGAAATTTTGAGTTGCGTGCATTGTCAATGAGGGTTGAGGGGGTGACGGTATTAAAAACACTTCGAACTCGTGAAGCCAAAAAACAACGCGCGCGTTCGAAGGCGATATCTCAAAATATAATTAATATATCGCAAATCTGATCATCGCATCGGAATCTGCACTATTTTCTCAATATGTGAGTACAATTTCAAGACATTTGAATGATTTTTTAGTCTTAAACTGTCGGAAATGTTTTAGGGTGCCGATGCTGGGGTCACTCAATCATATATATAAATTATTTTATTTCACCAATAAGTAATGCATCAATGAGACTTGGAAAACTAGGTATTCATTTCCACTGCAATGATCTCCGCTGCGACAATCTCAACTTCTTTCTCATTACCATGAGGGATGATCACAATCAGTCAAACTGGTTATGGACTAGTCACACAACAATAAAACTTGGTTTTAAGTCTATGGACATTAATCCCCCCCCCCCCTAAACAAAAAAGAAGAAAAAAAGAAGAAAAACAAGAAGAAAAACTAATATTTGTTTTAATGGGCTACTTTTTGCACCTTCAGGTGGTAGTAAATAGAGCACTAAAACATTGTTAAGCATTGAACTCTGCAAATTTACCGATCTCTTTTTATGATTTATGATTACGGGGTTAACCACCACCCCCCCCCCCCCCCCACTGTAAAAAGTAATAAGTTAATATTCACCTCATTTTCTTTGAGCCACTGCTCTCTCTCATATCGCTGCAACCTCCATTGAGTATCCTGATCCTGCTGGGCATCCTCCTCATTCTCCTCTCCCTCTGAGTCTGGTCTGAACATATCCATCTGAGAGTCTGTCAAGGAGCAGAAGAATGTGTTTAAAAGTCTTGAATATAGACCTAGTCACAATAGATCCACGACAGGTTCACGACAGGTTCACAACGAAAACTTGGGGGATGTCATGGCTTGTTTGGGAATTTTGTACACAACTACCAGATGTCAGGGGGAAAATAGCATTCCTTTTCCAGACATCGTGTGACTCACCTACGTTCTTCCACCTGAAGCGCCGTGCCCTCTTGTTGTCTGAGTGCAGGTCTCCATCTGGGAGATACATCTCCTTGTACAGACGCAGGCGACGAGCCTCCTCATCATCAACCATTTTCCTGATGACATGAATTTAAATTGAATTTCATTTATTAAAACTTAAAGCCATAATTTTTCTGATGAATACAAACTTAAATCAAATTTTATTTCTCATAACTTAAAACCATCATCTTCCTGATGAATAAGAATTTAAATAGAATTTCATCTCTTAAAAGTTATCAGCTTCATGAATGACTGAAGTTATTGGAAGTCTCATCATCCATCATTTTCCTAATGCCTCAAATATAGGTGGGAACAAATAATTCATTGTATTATAAAATAAATTTGCCTCATGGATAAAAATAAAAGAAATGGTCATATGAGATGAGGTAACAGCATTCCCATTTAAATTTATCTAAAGGATGACTTTTCTATCAATATATCTTACATTCTTCAGTGTTCACATCACATCAGTAACAAATGCAGAAAAACAAGACCTAGAACGAATCAATTGATCAATCGGTCAATCAATCAAATCATTCAATCAACCAGACTGGCTCTCTACAATATATCTCAGTGAATACAGTTTAAAAATTAAACCCAAGGTAACTCACATGTGAACCTTGTTGACTTGGTTCCGCAGCTCCTCCTCGTCTCCCATCTCCTCATTGACGATGCCTTCCATGTCGCCGTCGACTTCGTCCTCGGCGTCGTAGTCCTCATCGCTGTCCCTCTCACTGCCAGACCGCTCCGCTTCATCCTCCACAAAGTTTGCCAAATTCATTTTTCTACAAAAGAAACATTTACGTTAAACTTTCAATGAGAGTCCTATACAGCCTAACTTTCAATCCTAGCAGGATCTTCCTCAGGGCAAATGACAGTAACTACATGAATACAACAGAATATATTCAACTTTCAATGACAGAAACAATTGCATCGAGTCATTAAAATTGTATGCTCTTTCAAATTTGACACTCAGTTTTTCATTACCTCACAAAATAATTATTTCTTGAAGCACCCTCTATACCAAAACTGAACTACCCCTTTAAAGATGAATTCCAGTTTTGGGAAAGAAGCCGAATACATCTATATTTATCATTATTGTTGAATAAGTATTGAAATAGGGCTTGTGTGGTAAAATCGGAACCTAAGCATCGTTAAATACAGAAATATCGGAAGAAATCCAATGTCCGCCTGTGAAATTTATAAATCCACCGCCAGTTCGGACCTGTTCACGCCGCTAGCGCTGGGGGAGATATCGACAAGCTGGGGACAAGCCCGTATAGCGAACACCTCGTGTACTCGCACGAGGTCATTGTACGTAGCGTATGGGCGATTCCGAGTTGGCGATCTCTATCTGCAGACGAACAAGTTATAATTTTGCAAATATATCAATTAGTAGGCGGTTTCTTGGCAAAATTTTTATCATCCCGTATTGGTCAAAACATATTCTTTCACATGATTGGTAATAAGAGCTTCCATTTCATTTTTTGATAGGGGGGGCGTTTCCAAAACTGGCCTTCATCTTTAAGATATTCATGACTGTTTATATCCCGGAGGACTTATAAGGTATAATTGTAAGTTCTGAATTGTGAGCCCACATTTGTGCAAAAAGGTATGTCAATTTCATCATGAACCCATGAAAGTATGTAAATACAGAAACTAATGAACCAATACACATAGTCTAAAGCCCTCCGCACACAGAGCCGACTTAACCCGATCTGACTGGTTTTCAGTCGGTTCAGCTCAGTATACAATGCCTCAGGGTTCCTGTTTTGCTGGTCAAGAGCCAGTCGGATATCATTCGAGGCCTATTATTCATGTTGCATCGGCTACGACTGAGCAAAACCGACTCTAGCCTGACTGAAAACTGTGTGCGGAGGGCTTAATGGGTTAGTGGTACTCACTTGCCATACGTCTTCCCCTTGAAGGCTTTCCTGTCGAAGGCAAACTCACTGTCCAGGTCAGAATCTTCTGCATCTTTATCCTCTCCATCATCAACATCCTCCTCCTCCTCCTCTTCTTCCTCCTCATCAGCATCAACACCCTTTCTTCTCCTTTTCCTAAACCCGATTTCACTATCATCATCGCCGTCATCACTGAAGTGCTTCTCCTTGTCGTTGTCGTCGTCGCTGTCAGAGGCGTCTGGGTCTGACATGATGTGGAAGGACGCGTTGCTATCGTCGTCATCCTTGTCATCATCATCCTTACAGTCCATCTTCCTGGTTGATGTTATCTGAGATTTCGCATTTGGGCTATATGACAGAAATAAAATAAACATGTTTAATATCCTGCAAAGACACTTATAATGAAATACAGATTGCATAAGTTTCATCAATTACGGTAAACCCAATAAAATAAAAGAACTCGTTCATTTCCAATGATACAATACAGTTTTGATACTACATGTAGCAGATGATTCTGAAGGCCGGTGAATATAGACTTGTGGATTTTGTATTTCAGTTTAATTTCATTTTCCTGACTAATAACTTGAAAATAACTAGTCAATTAACAGGCAGTGAAAAATACAGAGATATTTATTATGCAACTTTTGTTTTTATTTTGCAAATTTGCTTACAACTTCAGATGAAAGATTGAATAGAATAAGTATATACTCACTCTGTGAAAGTACCAGAGCAGAGATCCAGGAGTTCATCCAAGTTGGCCTGGGTTCCTAGCTTCTGGGAGACTTGTGAGAACGAACCAGGCTTAGACACACCCTTATCTTCTTCTTTACCTGGTATTTAATTGAAATAGATGGATATAGAACAATAGAGTATGAGGCAAACAGAGAGCTACTAATAATGACATTCTAAGAGCAGAGCTCTAGGAGTTCATCCATGTTGGCCCAAGTTCCTAGCTTCTTGGAACGGACGAGGCCTAGACACGCCTTTATCTTCTTCTTTACCTGGTATTTAATCAAAAAAGTTCTGGTTCTAAAACCCTCTGCAGACAGAGCCGACTTGACCCGATCCGACTGGCTTTCGATCGGATCGGCTCAGTTTGCAGTGCCTCGCGACACACATTTGCCAGTCGAGAGACAGTCGGATGCCAGTCGGGGCCGATTCAACACGATGAATCGGCTCTCGCCTGATTGAAACCAGTCGGATCAGGTCGAATCGCCTCTGTCTGCGCCGGGCTTAAGACATAGAACAATAGATCATGGAGCAAACAGAAAGATATTAGGAGTGATATTCTAGCAATAAGCAAGAGTCTAGTAAAGTTCATCCATGCTGGCTTGTGCTCCTAGCTTCAGGGAGTTTTGTGAGAACGGACCAGTTGAGAAGGGCTACAGTTGATACTTTTTTTAATTGGCAGTTTTCTTTACTCAAACATTTGCTATGCATTTCTGTGAACATGTTAGAACAGACAATTCATCCATGCCAGTCTGGCTCTCTTCTATGTTCTGTCCCTGTGTGTCACCAAACAGAGCCTTTGGTTTGGGCCGACTCTTGGATCAATTAATGTTTTTAGGGTGGCTACGATAAATGGTTCACTTACCTTGTGTCTCTGTGAACTTGCCAGAACAGAGTCCAAGAAGTTCATCCATGCCGGCCTGGCTCTCTTCTACGTTCTGTCCCTGTGTGCCACCAAACAGGGCCTTCGGCTTGGACTGACTCTTGCTAGATGAAGGCTTGAGGTTCAGCAATCTGACAGGCAAATTATCAATATATAGTTATGTATCGCATGAGGAACTAAAAAGGTTTTAAAAAAATATACAAACACAACATCTCATAAATGCCAAAGTTCACCCTCCGTTTTCAAGCCTTTTTTTTCTCTACTAGCCCGTTTGGGCAAGTAAGGTCATAAATATTCAAAATATTGTACTTCCCAAACTGAAAATGAACTTGCCCTATGGCCCAGCCAACCCTTGTTCAGAGGCCATCCAATTCTGGTGTGGGGCCACCAAGAAATGAAAATCTGTATATCTGTATATTCAATTAGTACTTGTACTATAATTGTACCTACCTGTATGTCTCCTCTTAAAGTAGTTTAACTTGTCAAATTATGTTTCTTTTTTAAATGGATTAAATGAAAACTGAAAATGGCTACACAAAAGTGTCAGATTTTATTAAGACATCTTGAATTAAATTAGTGAAAACTGGAAAGGGCTACACAAAAGATTGTGATTTTGTCTAACAAATGTATTACTGCATGCGGAATTAGAGCATACCCATTCTCGTCAAAGAATTGTGTCTGCGTCTCATCCTCGTAGGAGAAATGGAAGCTCTGGGATTCGCCAACCGTCTCTGAATCAGCGATGTTAGGAAGAGTGGGTGAGTCATCCCGGAAGAGATCCTGGGAGTCCTCTACGGGCATCGTCAGGGGGTTCAGATCAACCCCTGGGGTGTTCTGTGAATGGACGATTGTAAATAACATATTTTACACGTTGTTAGTATTATGATATTCAGTAAGTCCGAGATTCAACGACCGTCTCAGAATCAGAGATGGTAGGAAGAGTAGGAGAGTCACCCTGAAATAGATCCTGGGAGTCCTCTACGGGCATTGTCAGGCGGTTCACAGAGGTGTTCTATGTGTCAAGGAAATTATGAATACATTTCTGTTATCATTTATATGGCCAAGGATGAAAAGTACAAACAATCACATACACTACGAAATTCAACATTGACATGAAAGGATAAAAAACAAAAGAGAGAGAAAAAAACAACTAGAAGTTGGTTTGGGTTAGATGGTTAAGATGCCCTTGACACTGAGAATCTAATCATTACTTTGTAAACCACTTAAAACACAGACATAACATTGCTTAATTAATCCAAGCCCTCAATATCAGGCTACAAATTCAGCGCTATCAACATTGAAATTCAACCATCAGCAAGATTTAGGGAAATTTAATCAGATTTCAGGGAGATATCTATCAAATGCATACAACCTAATGACAATAATCTTTCAATAATCTGGGAGATTTGCTGATGGGATGAAATCTGTTGCATTAATCTTGGTCTATTTTCAGGGAGTCTCCTGCGAAATCAGGGAGACTTAGCAGCTGTGAAAATTAAGAACGAAATATTGCAAATATGGAGCTCCCCATTTATATATATTCAATTGAAGTTTATTGCAACCAAATAAAGTTGGATTGTTTGCAAGTAAAATACAATCAATACAATGATGTCCTATCTAAAACAACAAGAATCAAAATGCACAAAATGGACTATTAAGACATTAAACATTCTAACTCTAAGGCACTTTCACGAAGTTAACACATACATGAGCGATTTACTATCCATGTATGAATCTTATGGGAGGGGAAGTATCAGACAGGACAGGAGTGGATACCTTAGTGGACAGGCTGCCGAGGAGGGACGTGTGCCTGGAGAATGGGGTGAAGCTCTCTTTGACGGAGTCCACGCTGGCTCTTCCAGACCTCCTCATCCCTCCCTCTGGCTGGTGGGCAGGAATCAGCGACGTCATCATATCAAAGCTGGTGTCGAGGCTGTTGGAGCTACTGTCTTGTCTGACTGGGGCCGGCAGTACAAAGCCAGTACTGTCCTTGCTTGAATCTGAACAATATGAAAGACAGTTTCCCAGTGTAAAAAAAATCAAGAGCAAAATTGACAAGTAACAAAAGTTGATCATTTCACTTTCAAAATAGTTCCATTCCCTCTGGTTAGTGGATGGTGTCCAGGCTGTTAGAGTTACTGTCTTGTCTGGCCGGAGCCGGCGGGAGTGCAAAGCCGGTGCTGTCCTTGCTCGAATCTGGGGGAAAGAAACAGGCGTTGTTTGAACCATCATCTATGGGAACCTAGTGTAGTATCCATTTGAATCTATCGGAATTGCAAAATCCAGGAGGGAGGGTTTAACTTCATTTTCTTTGTCTTGTTTTTACCACATGTCGTATTCAATTTGTATGTTTTTATTAAAATTGTGGAAATAAACTAAATTAATTGAAAGTGAAACTTACCAGTGTCCTTTCCACCTGACCATGAGACCTTCTTGGAGCTGGAGTCTCCCCTGCTGATGGGGGCCTGGAAGTCGCTGGTCACAGTAGAGTTGGTGGCACTGTCAAACATCTCCATAGTCTTGCTGCACTGGTCCAGTGACGAGATTGGGCGGTGCGCAAAGCCACGAAGGAACCGGCCAGAGTCTAAATTCAAAAAGGAAATTTGAAGAAGAAAAAAAATTGACTGATAATATGAGGGAAATTCTGAAAGATCTGATATAAACCTATACTAATCCTCCTCCTTTCGTTTGAGGCAGCTTTAAAAATTAAGCAGCATCGCGCAAATTTTGTATCCAATAAATTATGTCGGGGTCCAAGTTGTTTATGTTGGGGTTTGGGTTTGGTTGGCCTAGGATGGGGCACTCGTGAATGATGTGGGCAGCCCTTTGCTCAGGTGAGCCACAACTATGATGGTGTTTTTCGAGCTTTCAAGGTTACATTTCCATGGTCTTACTGCATTGGCCCAGGGCTGAGGCTATATCCCTCTGAAGGATTCTGCACACAAAAAAGGAAACTAAACTTTTTACTGATTCAAAGGGAAATTTCAAGAAGACGCTTCTCACATTTCCATGGTCTGTATACTGTAGTGGTCCATCGCGACTTTACAATGGATTCTCTTTTCAACAACTCTTTTCGGCAACACCAAGATCACCAAGAAAAAAAAAGATTATTTTTCTAACCCTCCACGGAGGGATAAAACTTACCCTGTAATCCATCTGTGAGCTCAGCATCAGTGTCATCAGTCTCCACAGAGTTGAGACGGAGTGTCAGACCCTTGTCTGCTGCTCCGCCATCATCATCCTCATCGTCGACCACCATGGCCCTCTTCTTAGAGCTTCTCCTCCTACTGGGTGAGATTTCTTCATCATCGCTATCGACTCCAAACTTCACCCCTGATTTTGATTTTTGAGAGCTCTTTTTGGACGGTTTAGAGGTTTTCTTCTTGGATGAAGTAACCATGACGTCTTCATCGTCTTCTTCGTCTTCCCCATCGTGGCCTTCCTCCCCTTCATCTGCATCATCGTCACTTTCAGCTTCATCATCCACAAACTCATTACCGGGCTGAGAGACAACCAAATTAAAAAACCCACAATTCAATGATAAGATGCTCAGAGAAATGTCAATTTTTCTGACTAGAAACAATCTTATAAATCCAAATATGAAGGGGACATGTAAAATGACAAATCATGACCTGAAACCATAGCAACAAAACTTTTTACTCCAAATAATCCCCACTTTTAAACAAATCAACAAATTCACTGCCCAATATGATGTACATAATATGAAATGTCAAAAGAAATCATGGTCATTTGTTCAACTAGCAACAATCTTGAAACTCTAAATAAACCATCTTTTAAATACTTCAAAATAAATCACAATTGAAAACAAAGTGAGAATTATATTGATGATTATTTAGCCTTTTTTTTGGGGGGGGGGGGGGGGAGGGATGGGTTCACTGCAGGGCCCAATAACTTACATATGACTAATCAATTAATTGTAAGAATTAATTGATCATACTTGCAATCAATAGATAGATCGATTAAACATATAATTCATCATAAATCATTATATTATGGAGCCAAACAAATTATTAAAAACAAAACAACCGGTGATGTTCTTACAGTGATGCATGCATACCTCATAATCAGCATCATCATCCTCATCAAAGCCCACATCACCATGGCCACCATTATCCTCCCCATCCTCCTCCTCCCCTCCTGTCTCACTCCCATCAGTCAACTCTGCCTCATCCTCATCCTCCCCGAACCCTTCCTCGTTGTCTAGCCGGAAGGCCTGCACCCGTTTCTGTCTCTCTTCCTGACGACGCGCCCGGATCCCCGTCTGGAGATTCTCCTTCAGCTTGGTCAACTTGGCTCCTGATTAAAAAACATGAACGAAACATTAATGCAGTCATTGCTCCGACTTTGTACACAGTTGAAATTCTCCATGAGAGTATTTAAAATCAGAAGACTTCAATCATACACAGATATCTTTTTAAAGGAAGAGAAATTTGGAAAACGAAAACCTGCTCCATGCTTCTAACAGTAATACAAATACAATGATGTATATGTGAGAATCGCAAGAGTAAGTCTGAGTTCTAAGTAAATATTATGGATTTGACAATAATAATAATAAAATTTAATATTTATATTGCGCACCACCTAATAAGGTGCTCAAAGCGCTTATTATTATCCCTGGTTATTTGGTACAGTTCAGACCCGCACAATTATCTTGTACACATTCTCAACTCCCCGGGGAGTATACTAGCGGCGGGCAACCCTATAGGTGCACCAAGCTAATTTTCACCAGACCAGGTACCCATTTATACACCTGGGTAGAGAGCAGCAATGTGGATGCCTTGCTGAAGGGCAAACGGAGTGGGCAGGGTTCGAACTCGGGGTCTTATGATCAGAAAGCACGCGCTCTACCGATCTTGCCACACCACTTCCACATGCCACACCACTTCCACAGCCACACCACTTCCACAGCCACACCACTTCCACAGCCACACCACTTCCACAGCCACACCACTTCCACAGCCACACCACTTCCACAGCCACACCACTTCCACATGCCACACCACTTCCACAGCCACACCACTTCCACATGCCACACCACTTCCACAGCCACACCACTTCCACATGCCACACCACTTCCACAGCCACACCACTTCCACATGCCACACCACTTCCACAGCCACACCACTTCCACATGCCACACCACTTCCACAGCCACACCACTTCCACAATCTTACAGATCCCTTTATCCCATCCACTTTATTATTTCTTAATTGTTAAACTGTTTAAAAAGAGAGATTACTAGCTGGTACACTTGAGCTGGGTTGAGTTATTTAGGTTTTCTTTGAAAAAGCGATCAAGAGTTTAGGAAACGCTACCTGGTACGTTGAGTGCTGGGTCGAGTTCTTCAGGCTTCCCCTCCAGGCCTACGGTGAAGCTGTGGTGCTTCAAATCATCTTTCCCGTCCGCTCCCGTCTCCTTGGTAACAATGCTTAAAAAAAAAGTTACAAGATGAAAAAAGTATAAGAACAGAATAAAGACTCAAGTAAGATTGTGAAAAGGGCTTTAATGATTATCACTACAGTGTAACTTGCCTTAGCAGTTGAGATTCTATGACAGCCAACCTGGGCTAGCAACAGTGATCCCCTGCAAAAAAAAGAAAAGCTTAGGAACCTGTTTATAGAGGTCATCATCTATAGAGGTTATGTTTCTTGTTTCCTTTGGCTGGTCACTATACACAGGTTTGACTGTATGTTGCTTTATCGTACTTGACTAGGTCTTCCTTGTAATAATAAATGTCCAAGACCCACTACACCGTTTCTCCTTCTATTTCCTATCTGACCAAAATGTGGCGAAACAGTCAGTATCTAGCAAATTTGAAAATTTCACGCAAAACAGAGGTGAATAAAAAGTATCCTACTCCGAACTTGGTTCACATTTTGTTTCCTGCTAGTACATTATGGATGTCAAATGGATAGGAAACCGAAGGAGAAAGGCTGCAGTGGGACTAGGCCATAAGATAGTGATAATCATTTGTTTTGCTTTTATGTCATACTTACTTGACTTGAACGTCCACCTGTTTTGCTGGTTTAATGTGTCTGGTGTGTGCGGCAAATCTCATCATGAGTTTGTTAATGTCCTTCTGCTTCTGGCTAGGCTCCGCCCCCTCGTCCAGATCAATGGTTGCCTGGGGCGACCCACTCAGCCTCGGCTTTGCACCTTGAGAGATATAAAGAAAAGAGAAGTCAATATTACACATAGAATGTGGCATTTTAGCAAAAAAAATTCACAAAGACGATCTCCAGTTGGGAATTAAAAGAATTGGATAGAAAATATGTTAACTGCGCTTGCTCAATACATATGTTAGAAAAGTAGCTCCATGAAAATAATGTTTATTTTAATCATTATCTTTTTTCCTTTAAAGAGAAGGAGAGAGAGAGAGATTGAAACAGATGCAACAGACCGACTGAAAGACAAAGAAGTATACACAGAGAGTGAGAAACAAACAGAAACAAAAGGATAAACAAATAGAGACAACTGGGAGGAAAGGAGCAGAATGCTACCGTTACAGCCCTACAGCTTCAGATGGTTAACTGATTTTTTTTTAAATTTCTTCAGGCTTCTGCGTATTCAACCTTTGATAGCCAGAGTTGAAATTAGCTGAAATTTCAATGATCTGGCATCACACTCCTTCATAATTACGCTCAAAACTTTTCACTCAACCCCAGCACTGTATGCATGCCATATTGCCATGGCATAAAGGAAACAACACGTAACCCTATGTTATCAGGGACAGGGTTCATATACTATTTTCTAGTAAAATTCCATGACTTTCCATGATCTTTAACTATAGCAAGAATTCAATGACTTTTCACCATGGTTAATTCATATTTCAGTGCTGATATAATCCCATGACTTTCTATAACTCATGTGATCATTTCACAATTTTCCCTGACTTTCAAGGCCTGGAGACAAAAAAAGTCAAATTCCATGAATGTCCAGTTTTTCCAGGCCCTGTGTGAACCATAAGAGAGGCTGGTCCTATTCCCCTTTTGTTAAAACTCCAGCTTACCTTTGAGTTTGGTGAGAGACTCCTGAAGCAGTCTCATCCTCCTGGCCTGCATGGACTCTCCGGGGGTCTGCTTGGCGGGGGCGGGAGACGGGGTCTTGAACGTTGGCTCCTTGGCTCCTGCCTCCTTGCAGGGATCCTTTCCTGCTGCGTCCTTGGGTGAATGTTGGGAAGGAATCGGCGTTGATGCTGCCAGGTCCTTTGGAGAATGTTGGGAAGGAGTCGGCGTTGATGTTGCCAAGTCCTTGGAGGTGGTTTTGGAAGGCTTTGGTGTCGTCTCCAACTCTGACTCTGCTTTGCTTGATGAACCAGACGGGGATGTTCCATCTGGTATCAATGGCATGGAGGAAGCACCCGTTTCTGCTGATGATGGCTCCTCAGTCGTTGACTCGTTATTTGTCTCTGTGTTCAGAGTGGTAGCACTCTCATCAGTTTCCATTGGTAATGTTTCTTCTGAGGTCTTACCATGACAAGCGCCCTCTCCAATAATAGCACCATCTTTACTATCGCTCGCACTCAATAGCTTATTTTCTACCTGAGTCTGTATTGCTGATGTGTCCATGTTTGTGTCTGAGGTTTGTTTGGAATTGTCATCATCTCCCTGAATAATCTGAGATGACAAAACATCTGGTAGTTCATCAGCAATGTCTTTTGCGGCTTCTTTTGGTGATGTATCATGTTTTAAGAAGGTGTTTTGTTGTGAAGCGCTAAACCTTGAATGAGTTAGGGGTAAATATCAACGGTAACAAATTAATAAACTCATGTTAAGATAGGTATAAAATCATAATTTATATTTAATAACTGGTTTTCAATCTCTCCACTTTGCTCAGATTAACAAGTTAAATCCGCAAACCTTCAATTAAAAAGACTTAAATACTTGAAAACTTAAAATCAACTCTTTAATTTTCTTAAATTATGGTTTCTTTGTGAACTTATGAGTTTACAATTACTAGACAGAAGTGAGTATAAGTCAAGTCTACTGACAGCTATGATAATTTTTACTACAAAAAAAGATTGGTGCTTTTAAATCTTTCATTAAGTCAATAGAACAGAGTCAGAGTGGAATGAATGTTATAAGAAAACATGTAAATTATGAAATAAGAGAACTAAATCTAGCCTATTCCTTACCTTGGAACCTTCCCCCTGATGGGATTGAGAGTTGCTGGTGAGGGCTTCTTGTTGAACAGCTCGTCCAGAGTCAGCGGCTTGGGTCGATAGTAAGGGATACGGATGGACGATTCTTTGGGGTCAGAGTGCAAAAATCAATTATTGTGAAGTTGATAAATGGAAATTATCCAGTCGAGAAAAAAGACGGACTGAAATAAATCTTGATTGAGAGAACACACACAACTGAACTTTTTATATTACAATATGTACAATGTACATGTATATTTTGATGACATGAATAAAACCAGAGTATGTATTTGTGAGGCTTGTATGGCAAATGAAAGAAAATCATATTATTCATAAATTTGCACATGCATTCACGCACTCTCAAAACATTCCAGTTACTCCATATCTTATCATAATTATAGAAAATTCAAATGAATTTATAAATGATTAAGAGAAGCGTTTAAACAACCTTAAAACCTTATGAAAACGTTTAAAGGGGTAGTTTAGTTTTGGTGAGGCTGAACTTTAATCACCAAACCTGGACAGTAACCTTATAAACTAATTGTAATAACTCCACCTTGCTCAAAAGTAATACAAAATTACAAACGACTAAGTAAAAAGCACGTTATCATTCAAAAAGAGCCATTTAAACACAAGAGGGCGCTTCTAAAAAGGCATCGGTTTCAACCATTTTCCATACAAAATTATGCATGTGCTGTTTGATTGAAATAATGATTAAATAGAGAAATCATCAACAAATAATTAAAAAACGATTTTGAAAATGTTTGTAAAAGTGCTAGCATTTTAAAAATTTTTTGAAAAAAACGTCTAATTATTTGGGCCCCAAATAATTATAAGATCAGATAGATTTATTGATATTTCAGCCGTTTCTGGGTCGATTTTGACCAAATAAAGTTTATTCTGCCATTAAAATTGCATGTTCTCTCAAATTCGACACTCAGTTTTTCATTACCTCACAAAAAAATTGTGATGTGCAGCGCCCTCTCTACCAAAACTAAACTACCCCTTTAAACATATGTTTTGTTCAAAGCTACAAATACCTGATACAATATGGTTATTCAGTTCTGCTTGTTTACATCATGTGTATGGCTCTAAGAATGTCAAACGTACCTCTAACAATGCGTTGGGTTTCACTATGGATCTGCTGCACGTCATCTTTCTTCACTCTCCTTCTTCTCGAGGGCTGGGAATTGCAATGATTAGCAAGAAGAAATTAACAAGATTTGTGTTTATGTTGCAATTTATGCATCGAGTGTCATATGTCAATAATATTTTATTTGAAATGAAAGAATATAATCAAACACATTTCAAAACTCAAACATAAATATTTTTCAAAGACATTAAATATTATCTACAATAGCTGTGTTCTACAGTAAAGTACATTTATTGTATGGGATAGCTTGATATTTCAGATTCACTTTAGACAAATCTGGATGACTAATTAGAATTGATACCTGTGGATATGACATAGAGTATAGTAATCTGCAAAGTACCAAAAGTATTTACTAACAACTAATAATTTAAAGGGATAGTACAGTTCTGGTCAAACTAAATTTGAGTTACCAAAACTTCCACCATTTCATTACAAACTAATGATTATAACTCCACCATGCCCAAAAGGTAGAAAAACGTAGGCTAAGTCAGGAGTCTGTTATCATTTTTAAAAAGCAGCCATTTAAACACAAACTCTCCCTTTAATAGATAGAATGTATACTATTACTAGTAAATTGAAATATATTCCTTACCCTGCCATCACCGTTTTCTGTTTGATCTGGATCAGGGGCAAGAGGTGAGAGCTGAAAAGCAATTTCTCCCCCCTCCTCCTCATCACTACCATCATCATCACTGTCATCACTGTCCCCGCTGCTGCTACTCTCATCCCCATCACTACTATCCCTCTGTTTCTTCTTATCTCGCGTCTCTTTGCCGTCAATGCTGTTGTCATCATCAGAATCTTCGTCAGAGTCTGGAATGACGGGAGAGTGTTTCGCCTTCCCACTCCCATTCATGTGTGTTTCTGATGACTTCTCTGCGTCGCATGAAGATTCATCTGTGTTTATATAGAGCAATGATTCAATTCATACATATCACAGCTTAAATACAATATTATAATGTTTTCAAGGACAAACTATTTTGTTTCAAATGCTGACACATAACTGTTCTAACTTGAGTTATCTACACCTGTCACAAAAGCTAAATAACGTATTTATTTTGGGAGATTATTTAAAGGATTCCACAATAAAGTAACATTACATGTATCATCATTCATCATGTGGATAGTCTCTACGCTAACTCTTCATCATAAAAGAAGAACAATCTTCACATCTATTCTTGTTTCCCACTATACGATAATAGATTTGTTTTTTTCCTGGTGACCCAGTTGGGGAAGCAAGAGAGAAACATGTCAAATTTGGCAGAAATAACAAACAGAATTAGGGGCCCTAAACTTAAAAGAAATTTGTTGAAATGTCTGTTATAATGTTGGTGGCCCCGGGCCAGTAAGTATCTTATATGCATGTACACACACTTGTGATACATTACTATTCTGTTGTGCATCATAGGCAATGCATAGTTTAGTGTTCAATTTTGTATGCCAACACATGTACTGTCTACATTGTGCACTTTACAGCTAGTAAACTGTGTGTATTATCTAGGGTGTATATAGTCATACCTTCATACTCCAGTATTGCCATATATACTGTATATACCCACAGGCACACATACTATGGTGTTGTGTAAAGCATGCTGTTCATTGACAATGCATAGATGCCGGATTGTCGGTACTCAGAACGTGCATCCGGCACCAATGCATTAAGAAATTGTGTGTATGGCGTGTAAATGGTCATACCATAGTGTCGCCATTTACATTGTAAATGTGTGTACACCTACCTCCATGGGTGACAGAAAGACCTGGTGCTTCTTTATCGCTTTCTTCATCTTCATCGTCGCTGAGGATGAGTCTCAGGGCCTTGGTGGCTTTGTTCTGCTTGGGCTTGGAGATCCTCACAACCTCTTCATCACTATCATCATCCGCATCAAACAGGTCAGAGTTCAGGAAAGCAGGGGGCCCCTATTGAAGAAAAACATCAATACGAACCAACTTTTTTTAAAAGCACTTTTCAGGATAAAAGGGGGGTAAAAAAAGTGGGCATTGACATTGACAATGCAAATTTTAAGCCATCTGCCTCAATTGCTAAATTTGTGTTTACATTGTTTTATTTCTATCCCCATCAAACAGAGGTCAGAGTAATTTAAAGCAGGGGGTCCCTTTTAAAAGGAAACATTTATGTGAACCCATGGGCATGGCTCTCCCTTAAGCTTTTCTTTCAGGGGACATTACTAGTGACAGTGACACATCAAAGACATAAAAGTCATCAGATAGACTACTCCCACTGTAAACTTGTGTGCTGTATGGCTATTGCCTTGGCACCTTGGTCACTGCTAAGGCCTAAGGGCTAAGGCTGAGTATTAATAAGGGCAATCCCAGTTGAAGAACTTTTCAGAAGATGGGGTAACTAAAGAAATGGTTTATTGACAATGTAAATTTTGAGCCTTGTGCCTCAATCGCAACAGAATTTTGTGTTGTTTTATTTTTTTATTTTAAAAAGTAACCCTGTATTGTAAGCCCCGTAATTTTACCAAAGTCTAATATTAATAATTAATATACTAACTGACTATTGGGCTTTTTGAAATAGTCAATCTAACAACAAGGTGGTAATAAGATTAATGCTGTAACCGATAATCCGATCGGCATTCAATCAGGATCCCATCATGCCATGAATCTTGATCGACAAGTTTCTGCTCATTTTCGATCATGCAGAAAAATCTAAATGATCGGTTCTCCTTATCTGGGCATTAAAACAAAATGCAGATAGTACTATTTGTTTGTTAAGTTTGCTTTATCAAATATTAATAATGCCAACATTACATTTACAAATAACACAAAATTAAATATGTTTTAAAATAGGCAGTGTATATAGCCACACTCGTGTGGCTGTATCCATACACGGCTCTACGGATACAGCCACACGCGTGTGGCCGTAAGCTAAAGACACACGAGTGTGGTTGTATACACTTCCTTTAAAATAATATAAAATTAACATTAATCATCACACTAAATATTGACATAGAATGAAGAATCATTTGTTTAAAAAACATGTACGTTATTGAGTAGGTACTCAATTTGTTGATACAAATTTAATTTTTGATGACACTTGGCCGGCCTCGGATCGGACTCTGTCTCTGACTCTGTCAGTCTGTGATGAAGAGAGCTCGAGAGTGACGTCACAGTCACACACTGTCAGTGTGTGTGAATTAATTAATTAACACTGCTACCAACAGTTAATTAATTAATTCACACACACTTAATTAATACTAATGACAATATCTGATCTATAAGTCTATGTCTATGACCATGACAATCTCGATTGTTGATCGACAATAAATGCGGGAACACAATCGGCTGCCCGCGGCTGAGCTGTTTGCGAGCGAAGTGAGAGACCATGCACGCCCGTCACTTCCCCGAGAGCTAATTGGGAAGTTATGGCCATTTGACCAGCTGAATTGAAACAGTAAACAATCGAGAGATCGATCGCAAACCTGTAAACTTATCGTCATATTACGCTACTTACCGCTATATTCGGGGCTGTTTCCACTCCTAGCATATTTGCGCTGTCAGTAAACTGCAATGCGAAGTTTTCCTTGATAAATTATCCTTGCAAAATGAAAGAAACTGAGCTTCTTTTGTTCCTTTCCTTGTTCAGTTAAAATCGTTACGATTAAATTTTCGCGGGCACGGAATTTTATATTGAGCGCCGCGCCCAACTTGACTATTCTCTTTTCAGACTTCACTATCATGTATCAATGCTGAGCGCGCGATCGACAGTCGGGGGGGGGGGGGTGGGGGGGGGGGGGCGGGGGGGGGGGGGGGGGAGGTTGTATTAGAATTAAGAATGTTAAGTATAATATTGATTGTTATATCGGCTATGTAGACTGACAATTGTTTAAACAAAGAGTAGGGTCCATTGGGGCATAGCCAGGCTTCGGGGCAAATTATGGCAACTTGTGGACATAACTGTGTGGATGGACAGTCTAAAACATTTACCGTTTTAATTTGTACCTGTTTATTTTTTTGTTTCTTCCAATTTTTGATGAAACAAGTGATTTTTTATGGATATAATGATTGCTTTTGCACATGCAAATTTTATATGTGTATAATTATGCAAAGGCACAATATATTATAAGGATTATCATGTTCCTCGCACACATTTTACTGATTTGCAGACACACACACACACCATTCGTGCACACACAAGTACACACACACAAACACATGCGCACACACCATTCGTGCAAGTACACAACCACAAACACACACACGTACACCCCCAAACACACACACACAAACACAAACACAAACACGCACAAACACACACATATATAGACACACAAACACACACAAAGCAAAACAATTTACACAGCTTTTAGAATTATTCTTAACAGCAAACACTGCAATGCAAATAATTTAAATTATTCCTATCAACAAAACACTCAAAATAATGCACATTATTTTATTGATTGTCAATATATGGTGTATTTGTTCAATAACGGTACAAATGTATCAATATATTATAGACATGACATATCTGACATTTCTATACATTATTTTCTATGAAACATGGATGTTAAATCCATATCATGATTACATGTAGTATGCGTCACTGGCCCGAATTCTCATCAGTGGCCCAACTTGAGCCCGGCCCAAAAAGACAAAGACTACCGGTAACCAGTTCACACATTTTGCACCTGCAGACTGATTGTCTTGTTGCTATTGGTCTGTGGATATATTATAATTGTTTCCTTTCATTATCCAGTCAATCCCTTGAGTTCTGATTATAGGCATCAGGACAATGGGCCCTTTGCAATTCAGTCATAGTATAGTCGGTCATCGGCAAAATTGCGTCCTGGATCATCCTGGACATTGTATTGCTGATGACCGGTATACTATTACTGAAATGGCAAGCAGACTGAATTTCAAAGGGCCCATTGTCCTGATGCCTATAAGCAGAACTCAAGGGATTGACTGGATAATGAAAGGAAACCATTATAATATCTCCGAGGACCAATAGCAACAAGACAATAGGTCTGCAGGTGCAAAATGGTTTAACTGGTTACCGGTAGTCATTGTCTTTTTCATCGATAAACACACTGGATATAGCACGCCGCACACTGCTGAATGCGCGACGTTGAAGCTGCCGCTAAAAGTACACCAAAGACAAAAGGTGCTCCATTCACTCGCGTAAATCGATTTACGCGAGTGAATGGAGCACTTTTGTCTTGGGTGTACTTTTCACACTGACTCTGGCTTCATGAAGAGGGCACTGTTGCTATATCCAGTGTTTTTATATTGATGGTCTTTTTAGGCCACTGATGAGAATTCGGGCCATTGAGATTAATTCATTACCCCCTCCCCCCCATTAAAAAACATTGATGGCAACATATTTTGTAAGCAATAACAAAAAAAAATTAATAAACAGTTAGATTTTGTGTGTTTCTCCAAGGGATCTAGTAACAATTTCCAGATCCACAAAATTTACTTAGAACTCAAGTGGTTCTCTTTTACCTTGTTATATTTGTATTACTGTACCAATAGAAGCATAAAACAGCCCAAATAAACAGGTAATGGTTTTTTGAATTTCCCTTTCGATAAAAAAGATATTTAAGATTGCAATGAAGTGTCCTGATTTTTCTGTATCCACCGGAAAGTTATAACTGTGTACAAAGTCAGTGCAATGAGTTAGTGAATATGACTTTGGAATTTTGCTCATTACTCGATCAAAGAAAATCCATTTAACATGAAATGTTCACACATATTACTTAGAGGACATAATGATCAGACCACAAAAATACACATTTTTATCAACCATTCATCACCTTTTGCACATTTCAACAAAGTTATTAGATCCCTTCAACTCAAAACTATGCATCAGGCAAGGTTTGGCACTCTGCATTATCACTTGGAAAAATGAAAAAAGAAACATCAATACTTGCTGCCATCTTTAACCTTTAGGTAAATTTCAGATACCCTGATTCAAAATATCATTTTTCATTTGAACATGCACAACATTATTTTTCACATGTAATATGGCACATGTTGAAATGTTAGATTTGACAAATTAATGCATAAACGTGATTCATTTAATGACAATATGCTTTGAATATAAAAATATAATGCATAATGAATTAATAAGTAATCCAGTACATAGTTTTTTGAAAAATAAGTATAATGATCCCTGTAATCGGATTGGCTGATAGCAATGCATATTTGTCACAAGCTGCATGGGCCAGTAAAGATATGAATGTTACCCCAATACCTGCCATAACATACAATGCACGGGACTATTCCTTGCATCTAATTACTAGAAATATATAATATAAAAATTGGGCTTTACTTTGTAATGTTCTGTAACAGATTCACCTACTTTCAAAGTCACCTAGTGTACACAATTAAATGAGCCCCATACATTTCTGATAGAGTATGATGTAAAACCCTTTTTATAATACAATGGGAAGGCAGACAAGATTGAAAATTTACTCCCCAAAAATAAAACATTATTCCCTCTAGTAACACCTGTAAAATATCAAAATAATTGTGCTTACAATCATATTAAACTGTATACCTAAACATTTTCACAATGGTCATAGTTTTAAACTTGCATACAAAAGTATGTACTTGTATAATAGACATTATAGGGAAAGTGACTTCATAATAGAGTATAATGATGTAGTATAAAGAAACTGAATATAAATATGACATTTACATGTATTCCCATAATATTGCCACATTTACTCGTATAAAATAATAGTACAAAGTAATATACAAACATTTTCTTGATTGGGGTAATAAATTGGATAATGATCAAGAAAGAAAAACATAAAATAGAAGTGTTTGAAATGGAAGACTCAGACTATGATAGAAATAAAGAGAGAAATAACACTGCATTAACCAGAAAACAGGTTTAAGACTATATCCTGAAAATACTTTGCTCGGGGCCTATTGAAAATGCATGTTAGAAATTAATTGAATAGACTTAAACAGGTTTTAATAAGGAAGAAATAAGGACACTACAAGTTAAACTGTCTGGTATGGGATATTCTTTCATGAATGACATTAATATTATCAGAAATAATATCGCTAGTGATATTCGTTTGTCTCGCAATGTATGGTCAACAAGGAATCTAAAAGATCACAACGTTTCGTGCACCACTGCAACACTTCGTCAGGTGATACAAATCTACTGTAAGCAAGGGAATATATACCCGCAACGCGCTATCCCGCATGAGCGAGTACGCTCCTAATTGGTCAATAACGGACAAGGCCTATTGGCCGACGCATTCGGGTGCTCAACCAATCAGCGGGCCGCTGGCTCGGCTCACCTGTTGGGCGGAAACAATGGCGATATTATTTCAGATACTATATCCGCAATGAGTAATATATTTAGCGACATTAATATTAATACCTGTTTTAACATTAGATTTACCCGTTCAAGACGGACTGATTTTGCTACAACATGTATTCTCCATAGACCGAAGCCGGAATATATTTGGGACCAGTCCTGAACGGGTTAATACAATAACTTGGTGAATCTACTCTACCACAAAACATCAAGTGAAAAAAAGAAGGGCGCTAAGTCACTTGTTTGTACTTAAAAGACGATCATGTTTTAAGTTTGGGAGCCTTGTACAAACCAAATTTAGCCGCAATCTGATATTATTTTGATAAATATTCCCAAAATTTGAAACACTTATTTTCTTATAATTTGGCATTACATAAAGAGGTATGAAACACATTGCTATCTTGGGACAACAAATACTAAACTTATGAAATATACACATAATTCAACCCATTCCGAGCACTATAATATGCTCAAATGACATAGATAATTAAATATAAATAGTATATTGCCGTTGGGTCTATAGCCAAATTTGTTGAAAACTCAGTCAGTCTAATTCATTTTGTCTGATCCTAGCATGCGAAGTCATATGGCCTAACAATCATATCTGCTGTTAATTCACTAGCCAGCTCATCTAAAGCCCTCTGCACACAGAGCTGACTCGACCTGATCCGACTGGTTTTCAGTCAGCTAGCTCAGTATACGTTGCCTCAGGACTCCCGGTCAAGAGCCAGTCGGAGATCATTCGAGGCTGATTCAACATGTTGAATCGGCTACGACTGAGCTAAACCGACCAGTTGGATCGGGTCGAGTCGGCTCTGTGTGCGGAGGGCTTAATAGACACATGTGCTATTTTCCACTTTTTCTAATTGGCACTTCCTCTTCATTATAGTTAAAGATCTGTTAAAGGTTCAGTGCACATTAGAGCGAAGGTATAAATAGACACACATGATATTAGATGAACTAACACTAGATTGAATGGTGAATGGACAAAGCAATACATGCAACCACATGGTAAATTACAGGTAGACACAATAGAACTATAGACCTAATGATAGATCTAGAAATAGACACAAATAGAACTATAGACCAAATGATAGATCTAGAAATAGACACAATAGAACTATAGACCATATGATAGATCTAGAAATAGACAAAATGTGGTTATAGACTTAACTTGCTACGTACAGACCATGGGGCAATAAACCACATATATCTTTATATTTTCCTTTTAAAAAATGTTTAAATACTGTCCAAGCCAAATATAAAAGCTGTCAAGAACACAATCCTGCCTAAAACTTGTACAATATGATATAAAGTACAGAAATGGAATGTGACCCGTCTCTACCTGAAGAATGCCAGTTTACTTTTTAACCACTCCTCCGTGAAGTCTTCAACATCGTCAATATTAAATACCTGGGAAATAAAAAAAATTAAAAATACAAATATATTTACAGGCAATCAGAAATTTGTCACGCGATAAGAATGTCGTTTATATAGAATTACGTTTATGGCCTAGTCCTACTGCACTCTTTCTCCTTCCGTTTCCTATCCGTTTGAAATCCGGAAGATACTAGTTAGCAGATACTGGCAGGAAAAGGAATGATGCGGACCAGTTCAGAATGGACTGGTAGGATAATTTTAATTCAGCTTTAAATTCGGTGCGGATGGGCAATGGATGGAACTTCAAATTTTGCTAGATACTGACCGTTTCGCCACATTTTGGTCCGATAGGAAATGGAAGGAGAAAGAGTGCAACGGGACTACCCTATAACAGAAAGGTTGTTTCTGGTAATCCAGAAGCTTGGTGGCAGTTTACCTGATATAGCAACATCTAATATAAAGTCTAAAAATGTACTGAATAGAGAAATGGAATAGCTTGTCTCTATGTCATCAGGCACGAATGTGCATAAAATTAGAAATTAAAGCGATCCATTAACTTTGTACAATTTCAACCAAAACTGCTTGGAGCTTTCACACTGCTCTTGTACCTTGTTGTTTGGCTTATGGTAACAGAAGAATGAAATGGGTTTTTATTTTTCAAATGTCTCTATAATCATGGATAAATTTAAGAGTGAATTTGAGCGTCTATAGATGGTTTCCGATCGTAGTCAAGCGTATCCAAATTTGGATGCTCAATCTTCCATAGTTTCCAAATTCAGATGCTTCACGCGAACGATCGGGATAAAATCAAACAATGATTTTCTCTGTTATCACCAGGTAAACTTTATTCTTTTTCTATGAAATTCTCACATATCGTTCTCAAGAATCTTACAATGAAATTGGTATATGTTTGAAGACTCAAACATTACTTTTGGGGGAAAATATAAAGTTAATGGATCACTTTTATAGTGAACTGATCTATACACAGCTAAATCAACAGCCAGATATGAATTTAAAGGGATCTAGTTACTCTGTTGATACGTGAAAAAGTGATAAATGGTTGGTACAATGTATATTGTTGTTATCTGATATGTCCACAGGGTATTGTGTGAAAATTTCAAGTCAAATGGACTTTATATGGCCGAGTAATGATCAAAAATGCAAAGGGATATTCAAAAACTCATTGCACTCACTTTGTACACAGTTTACGCGATCGATCCGTTGGATTATTTAACATCTGAAAACTTCAATCGTAAATATCTTTTTAACGAAAGGGAAATTTGAAAAACTGAAACCTGTCCCATGATTTTATTGTTAATACGAATACAACTTGGTAGAATTCCAATTGTATTTTGAGGATTTGGACAATGTTACTATATCCCTTTAATATAAAAAGGGTGAAGAGGAAGACGTACCTTTGTGAAACCCAACTCTTTAGTCAGATTTACTTTACTTCCGCTGTACATCATTGAGATCTCTGGCTTGCACCCTGTCCAAGAAAAAACAAGACAAGATATGTATAAATTACATTAACCCGTTTTAGAACTGACTGATTTTGCTGTAACATGTATTCTCCATAGACCCCAGCCCGAGTATTATCCGGACCAGTCCTTGAATAGGTTTAATAAACAATCATTACAAATATAAACATGTACCGTATGCAACATCTGTAAGGGCAAAAATATGTCACTGACTCTGGGAAAGCCAGTCTCTTGTCAGCAATAATTTGAGAAAAAAACAATAAGGAACATAAGGGAACATTTATTGAAAAAACAAAGAAATACATAAGGTGCGCCCCCCCCCCCCCCCCCCCCTATCAGTCCGACCACGCTACGCCACTGGCCGAGTATATCTGCGCTGCTTGCGCACCGTATCGGTTACGTCCATAGATGCACAGTGACTCTGAAAGCTTCTGCTTATTTCAATTTTATACAATGCTCACGTGCGTAGGGTCCTGTATATATGTGACCTTACACCACAAAACGACCGTTATGTCACTGTGGTAGTTTCTCTTTTATTAGCTAAAATAGTAAAATTTTGTTCAAAATATGAGATTTAGGATTTTGGTATTTCCTAAATAAGCATATTTTAATCTAGCTTCTGTAACATTTTGAGCGTCGGAAATCATGTTTAAATATTATTTTTTCAGTAATAAATGTGATCTTATTACAGCGCTTTAATGGAAACTGATCTTTTAAATGGCCCTTTTCTCCCCTATTTAAAAAATGTTTCAGCCATATTCCAAATCTTTGGTGTTCATTTTGAGAGGGTTTGCTTAGTCCAAATATGATGAATGATATACCATTTTAAAGGTAATGACTTCTATTTTAATATTCTATGAAAAGCAGCACAATCAGTTTTCCCGACTTATTGGTCGTTTTGTGGTGTAAGGTCACATATAGTAATAACTTGCGCTCGGAATCGTAGGGATGGGCGTACTATCGCATAAGTAAATGTAGCTCACAGTGCGTACAAACTTATGCGTGACTGACTTATTGAACAGTTGTCACGGGATAGGGATTTAGAGGCCACAGACGCTGGAGATATAGATTTCACATTAAAAGCCAATTTTTGGGAAAACACAAGTGGGCAGAGACTTTGTGTGGGAGCATAATATCCTCTCACCTCTTGGTTGAATGTAAATGAAACAGAGTGGGAATGACTGTCTCCCGTCGTCATGTGTGTGGGCATAGCTGTACACGATGTATCTGGGCTCCCGACCAGGCAACTCATCCTGTATCTCCGGGGGTGGGGTGGGGGGGGGGGGGGGGGGGGGGGGTTGGAGGGGGTGGGAGCAGAGACTTTATGGGGGAGCATATTATTCTCTTACCTCTTGGTTGAAGGTAAATGAAGCAGAGTGGGAATGACTGTCTCCCGCCGTCATGTGTGTGGGCATAGCTGTACACGATGTATCTGGGCTCCCGACCAGGCAACTCATCCTGCATCTCCGGGGGTGGGGTGGGGGGGGGGGGGGGTGGGGGGTTGGAGCAGAGACTTTATGGGGGAGCATATTATTCTCTTACCTCTTGGTTGAAGGTAAATGAAGCAGAGTGGGAATGACTGTCTCCCGTCGTCATGTGTGTGGGCATAGCTGTATACGATGTATCTGGGCTCCCGACCAGGCAACTCATCCTGCATCTCTTCCGGCGACAAGTCCTGAAGGATTCATGATAAGAATATGTTCCATTTAGGCAACAACAACAAATTGTTTCTCAGAATCTCAGGCTTCTCAGCCTATCTTCTTTTTTTTTTTTTCCTTTGAAAAAAAAACTGTATTCTGTATGCTTTAATGCAGGCTTGAACTAGGCCCCGTTGCAGAAAGAGTTGCAATCGATTGTAAATTTGCGATTAATTGCAAGTCAGATCATGTGACTTAATGCTCAAATCTGATTGGTTCAAAGGTGCATATTTTCTCACCTGCAATTAATTCCACCTTGACAAATGATTGCAATTCTTTCTGCAACGGGCCTAGATCAAATAAATAATAATATGTAGGTTTGATTTATATAGCAGCCAATAGTATCAAGGTCATAGGATATGATGCAAGCTGGCACACACTGTGTGCACTTTCTTCACTCCCTGGGGAGCATCTCTTCCAAGTGGCTCATGGACATTGAGAAAATCACTCACTTAAAAGGCTTTTATCTCATACCAGGTCCTCATGACATTCTTGTAAATTATGTAGAAAGCAATGGGAAAAGGTTGCGGTAGGATATTATCCCAAAACATTTATTTGCTTTTGGTAGATATCTTGCAAAATGCTTTCTCAATCTCATGCAAATTTGCTTAACCCATCAAGGACGAGAGCTATTTTAAGGCAAAATTGATCATTGTTTTCCTCTACAAATTGGCAACTCCTAAATTTTGTTGACCGATCAATGACATAAAAATAGGTGGAAATATTTAGTAATGACCATTTGAGACAAACTGAAGTGACTTTGCCGCAAAGTTGCCAATTTGAACGCAATACCGGTTTTAAAAATATCACAATGTGTTGCCAATTTAAGGATTTTTCTAAATGATAGTGATTTACGCAATAATAAAAATCATTACAAAATAACTAAAGCAGGTAGAGTAACAAAATAGGGCTCTAAAAATAGAGGAATTTAAGCTCTTTCTTCCTGTACACTTCACATAACTAGTTTTCTTCTTGTTTAAGTGTGGGACTACCAAACCACAAATATGTGGGCCTTAGGCACTGCTTATACGCAATCACTTTGTTTCCTTGCTCCTTTGTCACTAATGACTACACGTTTTGGCTCCCATTCCACGGTTACAATAGGAACTCTGTTTAATGAATCATTTCTATGAAAAATTACCCAGTTGCAGATATGGATGTCAAAGCTGATTGAACTTTGCAACTGGATTTTAACTCACATTTTAACATATCACAATACTAAATGTAGATCGACATATCGATCATTTTCATGGCCTCTTTTACATTTAATTGCAGTCTTTTCCTGTTGGCCATTCTTTAAAAGACTGCAACAATTGAATGTAAAAGAGTTCATGAAAAAGATAGATTTGTTGATCTATACTAAATGGTACACTTTATATACGTACCTCATGCTCTTCATCAAAAATGACCATCAATTTTGCTGGATCAACTTTAACTGCAAAAAGGGGGAGAGGAAAATGAGTGTATAATTATATAAATGTACAACTATTGATAAACTATTTATTTGAATGTTTATAATTTTTGGTTCTATTTTTATAAACTTTCAAAATTGTTTGTATGTCAGTTCATTGAAATGCAATATTCATAAGCACACTTCTAAATTTTACACTTCTGATGAACTGAGAAACATTGCTAAAGTCATACAAATATACTGGTAGCCGTTGTAATGTAGGTATTCATCTAATATAGTAATAATGATATTCAAGGGACTTAGTAACATTGTCCAAATCCTCAAAATCCAATTGGAATTCCAGCGGTTCCCTCATACCTTGTTGTATTTGTATTAGCAATAAAAGCATGGGACAGGTTTCGGTTTTTCAAATTTCCCTTTTGTTAAAAAGATATTTACGATTGAAGTTTTCAGATGTCAAAAAATCCAACGGATCGTCAAAACCGTGTACAAAGTGAGTGCAATGAGTTAGTGAATATCACTTTGCATTTTTGCTCATTACTCGGCCATATAAAGTCCATTTGACTTGAAATGTTCACACAACACCTAGTGGACATATCAGATAACAACAATATACAATTTATAACAATTAATGTACATTGTATCAACCACTCATCACTTTTTGCACATATGTCAACAAAGTTACTAGATCCCTTTAACAATGACACCATGCAGTGCCAATGGAAGCAGCAAAAATACACACTTAGCATTTGGCTATAATTTTATCCAGTAATATTGATTCCATTTATATATAATTTTGTTAATACTTCCTTGCTTGTAGGGGTGACAGACTTAAATACCGGCATTCTCTACCAAAGTGTGCCCATGACTTGGCATGCAGGACTAAAAGAACGGATGATCTAGATACAAATTGCATAGATCAATTCTTTTTGTGGGCGCATGCCAAGTCGTGGGCATGATTTGGTAGAGAATGCTTTATTACCACCCCTGCAAAACAATGGACTAACTGCATGAACACTAGTCAGCAAAATCCAACTCATTATGGGTTGTCCTTTACTATTATGACATCATACTATCCACCCCTTGGAAGTGGTGAGTGAAACAACAAACGGAAGAGAAAGACTGATATATTGGTCTACATGAACACAATCTTCTCTGCATATATTTGAGACGTTTTTTTGTAGACAGTTGTGGTTACAATGTAATGTGCAATGAACTCGCAACTTACAAACAATGGCTGCATTGTTTTTCGCCTTCCTGAACCGAAACTTCCTGATTTTTTCCTTGAGTTCTGCATCTAGGTCACATATCGTCAACTCTTCAGCCTGAAAAGAAGAAAAAAATGGATTTAGTTGATCAGGTTAAATACTATTAGCTATCACCCTACTTATGAACTGGGCCAACTCCTTTCAAATGTTTGTCGATTAGAATAGGATGCACAATGCTACCAGTATGAGGTATCGAGACCGTCAATGTTGTTTAGTTTGAAAAATGATTGAAAACGTAACATAATACATTTCAATGCAGGTCCTGCAGGAATTAATTTTTTATTTTAGGGGGCTACTTTTTCAATCTGATGGATATCACAAAATATTTCACACTTGTAATACCCTATGGTAATTTTAGGGGCTACCTACTGATTTCAGGGGGCTATTTTGAAAATTAGGGTGCAAAATCGCCATCACCCCTCGTACATTTCCTACACTGCATTTGCTATCGTACAAACATTTAAACAGCCTCAGGAGACATGATCTCAGAATGTGAATATCTTAGCAATCCCACACATAGCTACATGTATTACAATAGCGTGCGGAGATCAACCGAGCTTCTGTCTGCTGCACTATCCGACACAAAAACATCTTTTGTCGGCCGATTCCTTCCTCCATTTACCAGCAAATGTAAAAAAACTGTTGTTTATGTGATCGACAATTCATATACTTTGATAATAATTACCCACTCTGTTGTTTTGAAGACCGCAAAATGTACGAACAAAATTATTATTTCCCGTCCGTTTTCCTTACTGATGCGTCTTAAAACACAGCGTTCAACTGTTGAGCAGTACAGTGTACAAATGGGCGGTATGCTCATCTCCAGCGTATTAGCGTAATTGCGTGTAAATGGTCCAACTGATTGGAACATTTACTTTAGTAGATGCCACATCTACAAAGTATTGTAACCCAGGGTGAAATTCCCATTGACTATATATTACCAATTGAAATCAATTGGTACCAATTGAAAATTACCAATTGAAATCAATTGGTACCAATTGAAAATTACCAATTGAAATCAATTGGTAATCCAAGAGCATGCATGAAACAATTTGGCAAACTGAAATCAATGGGTACCAATTGAATTCAATGGGTACCCATTGAAACCAATGCCAATGGGTATCCATTGAATTCAGTTTCAATAGGTACCCATTGAATTAAGTTTCAATGGGTACCCATTGAATTCAATTGGTACCAATTAGAATGTCAATGGGTACCCATTGGTTTCAAAGGGTACCCATTGGTTTCAAAGGGTACCCATTGAATTCAATGGGTACCCATTCGAATTTCAATTGGTATTTTGTCCTGGGAAATGGTCCTGGTAATGATATGGTAGATGTGGGCAATCCTGCACTTTTGTTTTGGGGGATATATTATTTTGGGTACAGTATCTGAAGAATCTAGACTCGTATTGTTGATTTATATTATTTTGCTATGTGAATTTGGGAAGGGGCATCTTAGACTTAATAATAGCTCACGAGTCATGCCCCTTGACCTTGTCTATAATCTCAGCACAGCTGGTGTGACAGGGATAAGTGTCCAGCCAGGGATAATTGGGTAGTATAACGTCATTTGGACAGTTTAAAATCCTAATTGTTGTCCTTTTTTGAGCCTTCATACACATAGAGACACACATACACACTCAAACACAAACATACACACTCAAACACAAACATACATACATAAACACAAACATACGGACAATCAAACATTTAAGGATCTGCTTGAAAAAGCAGAAATCTAGTCAGTGCATAACTCTAGTGAACGCTAGCGCGGAGCGCGCTAGCGTTCACTTGAGTTAGTCAGTGCATTGCCTGAATTGCACGAAGGCCTGCACGTTTATAGCCACCATCTGGAGGCGATTTGTGCAGTATTAACTAGACAAGACAAAACAAGACATCAAACGAACAGTAATTCACATGACGTCACTCATACAACTAACCTTACCAGGCGCCGTCGCACACAGCTGATTACATTTTATCATTACAACGTAAACGTTTTTGAGTGTTAATTAATTCAATAAAAATGAACTTGAATAAATAAAAATTGAATTAATATGCCACGAAACATTGCTTTACACGTGACACAAACAAAAAGCACACATTTACGAAGTGATTTTGAAAGATATCCCTTATTAAATTTGCCCTGGACAATACATGGACATGATCATGGACACTCACACCGGTACCAGATCACAACCACCAAGATCTCGCTAGGTGTCGCGCCGGTGCTACCGGCCCAGCTCACATCCAACTTTACGTTTAAATCAACCAGCACTCCCGCAGCACTCAGTCTCAGCTCAACAAACCAAACTAATATTAGCAATTCAATAACACAACACACACGAAATTAACAGTATGATCATACAGCTATACAGAAAATATTATGGATAAATAATCGTAAGGCAAAACAAACCATCACGTATTCTCGATCTTGTCAATTGATGACTAAAAAACGTAGATCTTGCTTTTGTTGACTGTTACAGAAAATCCCGGAAGTGAGAAGTCAGTGCGGATATATATGTAGCGAATGTTGTTGTTGTTGTTGTTTTGTGTTTATTGGTGTTCTTCTTTCGATTTCATGCTGAATATAAAATTACGCCAATCTACGGAAGCGCTAAAGTGACATTCTACTTGACGACATGACGAGATATTTTATCTTGTCAAGTCGACTTAATTAATCCATATCATGTCGACATGTAACGATATTTAACTTACCATGTCGAATTATCAACTTTTATTAGTCAACATGGCAAAATAAATTATCTTGTAAAGTTGACTTCACAAAAAGTTCATGTCGTCATGGGGCGTACATATAGTCTTGCCAAGTCGACTTTCCAAAAAGTATATTATGTCGTCATGGCGAAATAAAAATATCTTACCAAGTCGACTTCGTAAACAGTACATGTTGTCATGGCGAGATAGAATATGTTACCAAGTCGACTTAATAGATGTCGTCATGGCGAAATAAATTATCATGCCAATTCGACTTCTAAAAAAATACATATCGTCATGGCGACATATATTATCTTACCAAGTAGACTACCCAAAAAGAATGTTGTCATGGCGAAATAAAATATCATGCCAAGTCGACTTCTAAAAAAAATACATGTCGTCATGACGACTGGACATGTAATATCTTGCCAAGTCGTCCTCACAAAAAAGTTCATGTCGTAATGGCGACATAAATTATCTCATCAAGTCGACTTCCCACTGTCGTCATGGCGAAACAAATTATCATGCCAAGTTGACTTCTAAACAAATACATGTCGTCATGGCGACATGTATTATCTTGCCAAGTTGACTACACAAAAAAGTTCATGTCGTCATGATGGCGACATAAAGTTGACTTCCCCAATACGTTGTCATGCATATTGTCATATTAAGTCGACTTGGTAACATAGCTATCTCGCCATGACAACATGTACTTTTTACGAAGTCGACTTGGTAAGATATTTCTATTTCGCCATGACGACATATACTTTTTGTGTTTTTTAAAATCTTAATACCAAGTTGACTTCCCCAATACGTTGGCATGGCGAGATCTATGTCCACAACGTGGAATGTAGTGTGACATGCAGCGTACATGTATAGTTAATTCACAGTCGATTAGTCTAGTGACTTTAGTCCAGATCCAGGTCCCTCACGATCACCAACGATGGTGCATATATGCACGTGCACCGTAAACGTGATCATTTATGTCGCCAAGACTACATCTACTGTTATTAAGTCGACTTGGTAACATATTCTATCTCGCCATGACAACATGTACTTCTTACGAAGTCGACTTGGCAAAATATTTTTATTTCGCCATGACGACATATACTTTTTGGGAAGTCAACTTGGTAAGATAATTTATGTCGCCATTGACGACATGACATTTTTGTAAAGTCGACTTGGCAAGATATATGCCGCCATGACGACATGCATTTCTTTAGAAGTCGACTTGGCAAGATAATTCATTTCGCCATAAAGACATATATTTTTTGGGAAGTCGACTTGGTAAGATAATTTATGTCATCATGACGACATACTTTTTGGGAAGTTGACTTGGTAAGATAATTTATGTCGCCATGACGACATGAACTTTTTGTGAAGTCGACTTGGCAAGATAATTTATTTCGCCATGACGACATGTATTTCTTTAGAAGTCGACTTGGCAAGATAATTTATTTCGCCATGACGATCGACATACACTTTTTGGAAAGTCGACTTGGTAAGATAATCGCCATGACGAAGGAACTTTATGTGAAGTCAACTTGGCAAGATAATTTATTTCGCCATGTCGACTGATAAAAGTCGACATGGTAAGTTAAATATCTTTCACATGTCGACATGATATGGATATTAAGTCGGGTTCGTTATTCCGAAGGGTCGTTATTCCGAAAATGAAATTGGGTTAGTTATAATTTATTTATTTATTTATTTATTCATGTTTTCTTTATAAAAATACAGGGTAGGCCGTTCAGTTGAAAAACTGCTTTACAGCGGCGCCCTGTATGAGACGTATAAATATATATTACAATATAGTTAAATACATAATCTATACATTAAATAATAAACAACATCGTACATGAAAGATACAAACAAAAACAAAAAAACAACAATACAAATATACACGTCAACATGCATTATCTACCCCAATCACCGTACCTGATAAATACATTATAACTGAGAATTATAGTAAAAACCAGTTTAAATATAACAGTAATAATGGGTCATAAATATGTACCTATAACATGTTTATTGCACTTCTACTTTTCTGTTTAAAAATACTTAATGAAGATTGAATGGAGATAGGAAGTTTATTAAATAGCGAACTACCTGTATAGACAAATGATCTCTTCATATATTCGGTACGAGGATAAGGAACTGTGAGAGGGCTTCTCAATGTGTATCTAGTTACATAATGAGTGGTGCGTCGTTCTATTAATAATTCAATATACACTGGAGTCAAACTATTAAGAGCTTTATACATGATTACACAATAATGATATTTTATTCTTTGTTCCACCGATTGCCAATTCAGTGTAGTTAACAAAAAACACTTAGATGTAAAGCGGTCCACATTTAAAACAAGTCTTGCATATCTATTCTGTAATTTCTGTATCTTTAATAAATTTGCCTTTGAGCAGCTTCCCCATGCAGTGCAACAATAATCTATACAGGGTGGCCCACAAATAACGGAACGGGGTACTTGCCATACTAAAGACTCATGATGCCCGCCATACTGCATCGAGTAACGGTCAACCGTGCGCCATTGTGAGTGTGCGTTCAGCTGTGTATAGAGAAGGAAGGGTACTAACAATGGCCCACGCATTGAACGTTACTAGTTGCTATGACGGGCATCATGTGCCTTCATTATAGCAAGCACCCCGTTCCGTTATTTCTGGGCCACCCTGTATAGGGTAAAATGAGTGCGTAATATAAGTTAATAAGTACTTTATTCGGAACTAAATGTTTTATCCGTCTTATACATGCTATAGACCGTGATATTTTCAGACATATAGTTTCAATATGCTTTGACCAAACTAACTGGGAGTCAAGTATGACTCCAAGATATTTTAAATGACTGACGTTTTCTAATTCACTATTATTATATTTTATAGAAAGGACGAGGTTATGCAACTTTCTTTTGGGACCAAAAGTAATCACTTTAGTTTTATCCGGGTGAATATACATACCATTATACTTAAGCCATTTTACAATCAAGTCAAAATCTCTTTGCAAATTAATTTGAATTTGAGAATGATCACTATCCTTATTAAAGATAGCGGTGTCATCCGCATAAAGTGAAATCTTTGATTGAGAACTAAAACTCAATTTACATATATCGTTTATAAACAAGCAAAATATGAGTGGGCCAAGAATTGACCCTTGTGGAACACCAGACTGAACAGTTAAATAATTACTTGAACATCCTTGGACTGATACACAATGTTTTCTACTTAACAAATAAGACTCAAACCACTTATATTCATCATTTCTTATGCCATAAAATGACAATTTCGCAAGAATCAAATGTAATGGAATGACATCAAACGCCTTTTTGAGGTCTAAAAATACGGCACCTATTAACTGACCTGAATCCATATTTTGTAAAAGAAAATTTACTATATGAGTCACACATGTGGCTATTGAGTGTAATGGTCTAAAACCAGATTGCTCTTTTGATAAGAGTTTATTGTTATTTAAGAAATCATACAATTGTTTATGCACAGCCTTTTCCAGTATTTTAGAGAGAATTGGCAATGTTGAGATTGGACGAAAATTACTTATTTCAAATGCACCACCTTTGTGTATCGGTGTGATACGTGCAGTTTTAAAATCCATTGGAATGCCAGAGGTTAACAAAGATCTATTAAATATGTGAGCTAACGGGGCTGCAATGTATTCGACAGCTAACTTTAATAATTTAGGATAATACTAAAATGAAATCGGGTTTGTTATAATACTATAATTTCAGATTGGCGTAGCCACGGCAAGCACTGGCGTAAATCTGTCCGGAAAACACAATGCATTGGGGGGTCGAGCAATTGTTCACAAACGGTTTGTGAACAATTGCTCGACCCCCTAATGCATTGTGCTTTCCGAACAGATTTACGCCAGTGACGGCAAGGATAGTCGATAATCTAGACCCTCGAAAGCGCCGCCTAACATTATTGATCGCTGCCAGTCGAGAATCGCGATCATAATTATGACATGGTTGAGACCTTCCTCGTTGTGCATTATCTCTCTCGTAAGTGGCGCTATATATTTGCCAGTGAGGACTCGATCCTTGTCTACGGCAAGGAAGGAAGTCAATACCTCGACCCCCCCCCCCCCCCCCCCCTCCGCCCCTCCCCCACTTCCCACCCTATTCGACCTGCATAAACTACTAAATTAACCCCATTATTTTCCATTAACCATACTATGCCACTTTACAACTATACGTCTATGTTAATACAGATCCTGTATCAAGCATCCCCCTTCCCTCCGTGGATACGCCAATCCGAAATTACATTTTTTTGCTTTTGTTTTTTTTGATTAATCAAGCGCCCCCTTCCTCTTATCCCGTGGCTACGCCAATCAAAATTCAAGTTTTGTTTTTTTATGTATTTAATTTAGAGCCTGAATTATGCATGCCCCCCCCCCCCTTTCCCTCCCTTGGCCAGACCAATCAAACATATATTGTTTTTACATTTTTATTTGATACCCCCCCCCCCCCCCCCCCCCCCTCACTCCCTTCCTTCCCGTGGCTACGCCAATCTGAAATGATAGTATTATAACAAACCAGATTTCATTTTCGGATTAACGAACCCGATTTCATTTTAGGAATAGCGAACCTTCGGAATAACGAAACCCCGGAATAACGGACCCACGGAATAACGAACCTTCGGAATAACGATATTTTGTTAAAACGCGTGTTATAACGACCAGTGGGCATGGGTGTGGCAAGATGCGAGATGCGGTCAACCGTGTAATGCCTGAACCTTCACAAACACACTAACACAGATGCACACGCAACGAGCTTTTGTGCGTCTGGCGCCAAAACTGTTCAATAATAATGTAAAAACCCAGCTAAGAACTAGAAAGTTATAAAGGTCGATATAAAAAGGTCACATAATGTTAATTCGTATAAGCTTTGATTTGGCTTTGTCCCATGCATACTAGGGCCATGGGCGTCGATACTTACGTAATACCCATTCATCAGGGGGGGATGGATGAATGGATCATCCCCCCCTGATCAATGGGTATCAATGACAGATCGACGCCCGTGACTAGGGCCCTATCATTATGTAATAAGGTTCTCTCATTTTGAAAGGATGTGCAGTAAACCATTACTAGAAAACAAAGTACGGGAATAGATCATCCATTTAACAATCCCATACAATGGGAGGGAGCCTTGATCAGGATTACTTAGTGCGTAGGGCCGAAAGGAAAAACAAAGTTTGTTAGTTCCATAAACAACTAAGTATTAAAGTTGCAAGATATCTACACACTGATGACCTATTTTTTAAAGGTTATCTAGTGATACAATTCAATCACCCCGAAATTCAAGATTCATTTTCGACTACAGAATCAATGCCTACGAAAAATACTGCACATTAAGTAGGTTGATTTAATCACAGAATTATAAAATCAGATAGCGGCGGGAGGGGATCACTCATCCCAACATGACTGGCTATACGCACCCGCATCTAAAAGCGCCGAAGGGGTATCTTTTTTCTTTCTTTTTAATATATACGACGTCTTCGACGTTTTCCATAACAAAAAGGGGTGGTTTTCATCACTCATTGCAGATAAGGGTCCCTTCAAAAGGAAAACATCACAAACAGGGTACCTTTTCAGGTGCACAGGTTTTCGACGTTGTACCATTTAAACACGCACACACGCACACACGCACACACACACATTATACACAAATACTTTCATTATTTTGTAAAACATAAATTTTTGAGGGATTCCACATTCTACAAGCCATGCTTTTTAGTGGATCCCTCCATTTTCACTTAAAATTAAAACATACAGCAACATTCGTTTACTTTCTGATTCCGCTTTTATAACATGATTATTTCTAAATGTCAACATTTAATTGGACCTTATTTAAAAATGTAAAAATTTCGTTGTATCTTAATTCATTGTATTTTAATTAATAATTATATCAACATAAATTTTTATTGCCAATGTTTATAATTTATCGTTTATACTTTCACAAATGTTGTTGTGGCTTATTCATTGCACCTTCGTGTTGAAAATGAAATAAAATTGAACATTGAACACACACAATCACAAACACAAACACAAACACAAACACAAACACACACACACACACACACACACACACACACGTAATTTAAATTATTCAAATCAACAACAAAATTGAAAGAATGCACATCATTATATTAGTAAATATATGGTTTATTTGATCATTAAAAGTACAAATGTATCAATAATTATATAGACATGACATATCTGACATTTCTATACATTATTGTTTACAAAACATCGATCACAAATCACCCCCCCCCCCCCCCTCCCCCCTCGAAAAAAAAAAAAAAAAAAAAATGATGTCAAAATATTTTGACATCATTTTTTTTTTTTCCCGGAGTGTTTCACCAAACAGATCGTGCATATAAAAACACAAATTTAACAGTTAGATTTTGCGTGGTTTCCTCAAAAACATTGAGTTGTCTTTAGCACAATACTACTATGCATCGAGGCAAGGTTTGACACTCGGCATTATCACTTGGAAAATAAAGAATAAACCTCAATAATTGCTGCCATCTTTAGCCTTTAGGTAAATTTTAAATACCCCGATGCCAAATATTATTTTCATTTGAACATGCATGACATTCATTTGCTCATGTAATATGCCATTTAATTAAAGCCAAATAACAGTATTGGGAAAGTTCCTGAAAGCATCTACTGTATTTACCAAGCTACTTGATCAATATTTTTACCACACAAGCCCTTTATTATAATAAAGGGCTTGTGTGGTAAAAATCCGAACCTTAGTGTTATTAAATGCAGAAACATTGATTGAAACTTAAATTCCCGACGTCAGCATGCCACTGTAATTGGGCCTAAATTCACCGCTCAATCGCGCCTCTCCGGTGGGCTATAGGCTGGTTCTCCGACAAGCCCCCATGCCGTGCACACATGCGCTCGTATTGCACGCAGCATGTAACGCGGTTGAATTGAATATTGGTAAAAGACTTGTTTTTCTTCCGATCATTTTATTGCTCAAACAGTCAATTTCAAAGCAGTTTTTGTCAAAATCTTTGTCAAAAAGTTATGATATATTCTTAGGTAGATGATGACAGCATATTTTTCATATTTTGTGTGTGAGGCATTTTCCAATACTGTTATTTGGCTTCATAAACACGGCACATATTCAATTGTTAAATTTACAAATTAGTCAATGTACTTGATACATGCAATAACAATACGCTTGGAATATAAAAATATACGGTAATGCATAATAAATTAATGAGTAATCAAGTACATAATTTGTTGAAAATGAGTCTTAAGATCCCTGTAATTTGTTGAAAATGAGTCTTAAGATCCCTGTAATCTGATTGGCTGATAGCCATGCATACCCGTAGAACTCCGTCGTGAAGCACCCCCAATCACCTATATGCATCTTGCTTTTTAAAGAGCGCTCTCTATGTGTCCAAAAATGGAGACGTTAATCAAGAATGCAAATAATGGTGACGAATATTCATGAGAATAATAATGGAGGTGAATCTCATGGAAACGTCACATAAAAATACAATGGTGATGAATATTCATGTGACAACGCCGCCTAAAATAGACAACCACTGTGCTGTTATTTGTATGGAGCTGTGTTTGATATGGGGCGTATACATAGGGTCCCACCCCATGCACATTTATTTTAAAACCTCTGTCCCCGTTGTTAGTCAACGTTCAAACAGATGAATCAACTCAAAGGAAAGAACATGACAGGACAATTTTTAATTAAGGATATGTAAAATACAGATAAGTAAAGTAGCTTTCAATGTAGGCCTGCACTTTCATGGTTCTTGTCCCCCCCCCCCTCCTACCTGTGCCAAGTAAACGTTTGCCGCCCTACGCCTTCTGGGTCATCTAAGTGTTCATGGGTTCCTTTTGTTTGGTTTAAAGGGGTATTCCGGGCCTGATAAAACCATTCGTTATTTGAATAAGCAGAACAAGAGGAATAATTGGTGAAAATTTGATCAAAATCGGACAAGAAACACGGGAGTTATACCTATTTGAACATCATGTAGTAATGAGCGATCGTTTCAAAATTGCCGCCATATGCAACATCATTCACGAGCAACTCGCCATGGCTTTAGTACATGAAAATACACTTATTTCTCATTTTCGTTGCTAACAAGTAATTTTTCTCTGCTTGTTTTCACGAATTCATAGAAGAATATCGATGGGCAAACCTCATTGGAATTTGTAAGCTCATAAATTTGCTTTGTTATGAAGAAAAATTAAATTATGTAAAATTTCCATGTAGAAGTCAAAATGGCTGCAGCTCGCAAGTGACGTCATGATCGATAGCAATTGCGAACGATACTAAAAATCCGAGCAAAGTTCATCCTGTCATAACTTTTTTATTGCTCTACCGTTTTGGCTCAGATTTTCGATCATGATTCTTCATATTCACCTCATTTTATAGCAAACATCACATTTCTGGGGTGGAATTCCCCTTTAAAGACTCATGAAAGAAGGTAAATTAGGGTATTTGTATCGGTATAAGCTTTTTTTCTACAACACAAATTCTTATTGTTCTATGCAGCCTTTAAATTCGACGTTGCCACTGACAACCTGCCCCTTCGGCAACAGTATCTACCGTGTACATTGTAAGATAATGCACGCCCTGAACAAAAGCTTTCTGCATCAATCAAAGCGCTTGACAACAAACAATGATTGTGCAGGGACGAATGCCCCCTATTTTTGTTTGTACTATTTTATTTTTACCTTTACATGATATTATTTTTTTTAATCCAGTCATACAAGTAAAGGCTAATCGAGATCCTTAATCTCTTCTGATTCTGAATGACACTGGTATACACTGGCGTAAATCTGTCCGGAAAACACAATGCATTGGGGGGTCGAGCAATTGTTCACAAACGGTTTGTGAACAATTGCTCGACCCCCCAATGCATTGCTTAATCTCTTCTGATTCTGAATGACACTGGTATATATAATGCATTTATCACACTCCTAAAGCTCCAAATGCTGAACTCGCCCTTGCCTCTAATATAAACGAAAAGGTACACGGCATCCACGTATATAATAGTAGAAATACCAAATAACAATGGAAGTTGGTTAGTTAGCTCATCGGTAAAATACTGTTTCCGATACCTATGAAGCTGGTGGGAACTGGTTCAAATCACATTATTTTGTGTATTAATTTAAATGTTCAGATGTTTACGTTGATTTTTACATATCAAATGTAGTAATGATTTCTGTATTTTCATTTTTTTTCTTTTATTTTTTCTCTTTTATTTGTGTGATTCATTATAACATGACAAGGATGCTATACAGGGTGGCCCAGAAATAACGGAACGGGGTGCTTGCTATAATGAAGACACATGATGCCCGTCATAGCAACTAGTAACGTTCAATGCGTGCGCCATTGTTAGTACCCCTTCTTCTCTCTACACAGCTGAATGCACGCTAACAATGGCACACGGTTGATCGTTACTCGATGCAGTATGGCGGGCATCATGAGTCTTTAGTATGGCAAGTACCCCGTTCCGTTATTTCTGGGCCACCCTGTATTCTACTACTATACATGGAAGTCGTGTGTCTTTTTTCATAGAGGCAAGGGGGAGTTCAGCATTATGAGTTTTAGGGGGTGTGATAAATGCATTATATACATCAGTGTCATTCAGAATCACAATAAATTAAGAATCTCGAATAGCCTCTACTTGTATGACTGGATTAAAAAAAGTAATATTATGTAACGATAAAACAAGTATAGTACATACACAAATAGGGGGCAATCGTCCCTGCACCTTCCTGGATCTAACCCTGGTAATACCAACCATACGAACAACCTGGCATCCTACCTACACGACACGTAACAGACAATCGAATGATATATATCTACTGGTTCTTGCTTCATCGACAATGCTTTATATGAAAGATCAGACAAGCATTGTTTGTTATCAAGCTCTGATGGATGCAGAAAGCTTTTGTTTAGGGCGTGAATTTTCTTACAATATACATGGTAGATATTGTTACCGAAGGGGCCGGTTGTCAGTGGCAACGTCGAATCTAAAGGCTGCATAGAACAATAATAATTTGTATCGTACAAAAAAGGCTTATACCGATACAAATACTCTCATGTACCTTCTTTCATGAGTCTTTAAACCAAACAAAAGGAACCCATGAACACTTAAATAACCCAGAAGGCGTAGGGCGGAAAACGTTTACCTGGCACACGTAGGAGGGGGGGGGGGGGGGGGGGACAAGAACCTTGAAAGTACATACATGTAGACCTTCATTGAAACTTGAACGCTACTTTAATTATCTGTATTTTACATATCCTTAATTAATGACAAATTATCCTGTCATGTTATTTCCTTTGAGTTGATTCATCTGTTTGAAAGTTGACTAACAGCGGGGACAGAGGTTTTAAAATAAATGTGCATGGGGTGGGACCCCCTGTATACGCCCCATATCAAACACAGCTCCATACAAATAACAGCACAGTGGTTGTCTATTTTAGGCGGCGTTTTCACATGAATATTCATCACCATTGTATTTTTATGTGACGTTTCCATGAGATTCACCTCCATTATTATTCTCATGAATATTCGTCACCATTATTTGCATTCTTGATTAACGTCTCCATTTTTGGACACATAGAGAGCGCTCTTTAAAAAGCAAGATGCATATAGGTGATTGGGGGTGCTTCACGACGGAGTTCTACGGTATGACATTCATTCCAGGCACTAATTTCCATGAAATGGTCACACATTAGTCACTGGACATATCAGATCACAGACATACGTATACGTTTAATTAACCCTGCATTTGTTTTAGTACATGTCAACACAGTTTCTAGATCCCTTTAAAATCATTAAATTGAAATGTATATCAGCCCTTTTTTTGTACCTATAAAAGTGATGCGCACATAAATATAAACTTGGCTTCGCATTATTTTCGCAACATTTTATATAAGTATTCGATTGCTAAATAATTCCGATGAGAACGTTCTCTTTTACTAAAATAAAGAAAGAGGTAGTTGATCGAGTTGCCTGATAAATATCAATGAAAACTCCCATATTCGTCATGCTCGACGATTTCTTATACTTATTAATACAAAAAAACAGGACTAAAGAATGTTGATTTATGGCTATCTATCTACCAGCTTTATGCTAATGGAATGCGTGTTTGTTCACTCTTTGTTTCACGGTGAAGGGTTTGGACATATTTTTCATTTCAATTGTTTCTTTCATGCATATATAGCACCATATATATGAATCGTCGAACTCAACGGAAAGGCATCCTTGAATGACAAGAGAAATTGCGTTGTCATGGGAACGAGTGACAAAAGAGACGCGTGTGATATTAGATTAAGTGGTTGATGTGTATATGCAGCAAGATCTATTTTACCAGTAAATATTTACCTTCCACGAGCAGTGATGAGCACCCAACATGTTCTGTGTCAAAATACGACGCTTTCTTGAAATAGAAATGCATGCATGCTGATTAGAAAACATGAAGTGCTAAATTATTTTGCCCCGAAAGAAATCGTCTTGAAAAGAGACGTGTTCTTGGTCGTGGGAAGACGGTACAAAAGGAAGGCTCTATCTCAATCAAGTCATGCATGCGTTTGTAATTGAGCGCAATTTTCCGCCATTTTGATTTTACTGCCTTCGACTCCGTTATACATGTAGCTTTACACTGCACCCATTTGCTTTCTGTATCTTGACAATGTTTATAAGTTTTATTATAATTCCGTTTAACCACTATTAAACACGATGTACTTCAAATTTCTAAAAAAAACAACGCTATATTTTATGTGGTGCGTGTGAACAAAATATCAGCGTTTTGGAGTTAACAGGCTGAGAGTTGCATTTTCGCCTTTGAACAAGTTACATTAGAGCCAATCACAAACACATTTCTTTAGATAAAGAATTTCACATGGAAATAAAATATGGCGCTTGAAAATTAGAAATGAGTGAGCTAATGTCGGATACAAAAGTATATTATCTAAATGAAATTAGTGGTCGTGTATACTGTTTTCTTCAAGACGAGACAAACCCACAAACTTTACTCTAGTGGTTCTCACAATTGTTGTATTCGTATTACCAATAGAAGAATGGAACAAAATTATATCGGTTTTCCAAATTTCTCTTCCGTTATAAAGAAATGTACTATGATTGAAGTGTTCAGATTTGAAATTCTCTATAGGGAGAATTATAACTGTAAAAAGTCAGTGCACTGAGTTTGCGAATATCGCTTTGCATTTTTGTTCATTAATCGGTCATATGACATTCATCTGTATACAGGAAATTTTCTCACACCATCAGTGGACATATCAGATCACATAAATACCCATTTTTACAACCCTTGGTCAGTTGTTGCACCAGCGTCGGGTGAGAGTGAGAAGGTCGTTATGTCGATGTTTGGCTAAATTGAGTTACGCATACCCACTTCTAGTGTGGAGCTTTACATGATGCACAATTTTTAGATAATAATAATTTCGTAAACTTTTCATTCGTATTGATAAGCGGTTCATTCAAATTCGCGAAATTAAGCCGAAGGCTTAAAACTGTCTTAATTCAGTCAATTTAAAAAGCACGCTAATAGCATTCAATTTAGCCATCGGAATTCACGGAAAGGGGGTATTACGTACTCACGAATTTTCTCGCTTTAGATTGAATGACATTTTTACGAAATAGAAACACGTTTTAAATCGAATGCAAACACAAATGTTTTCGAATGATCGTTATATGAATTTAAATGCTAAAACACGAATTTTAACTACAAAATACAGCTGCGGTGACAACTTAATCGGCGACATTGAATGCACACAAATGAATTCGTGTGGCCAACTTACGAAATTGACCGAGAAATCCTACACTAACTAATTTTGGAAGTAATCAACAAAATATAAAAAGAGCTTCCTTTGGTTTCTACAATGCTTTCAAACTTTAAGCATGATTATATCCGAAGTACAAAAATGTAACTTAGCGCCCTTTTCTTTCTCAACCGACATGTCAACAAAGTTTAGGCATTATGGGATAGCAAGGCTATCTACTGAAGATGTGGACGCCTCGTACATAGTGTCCTTCTAAACTTCTTCAGTGTGGTTGGATATTACGTAACAGTGGTCTTTTCATGCGAGTAGAACTTGACAAGTGGTACTTTTGATTTAAAATCGTGTTTTTTTTGTAGAATATTCTAAAGAATAACCAGAAATGCATCACTCATATTGCAAGTTAGTCAGGTACAATGATGTTGATTTGTAACAAAAATCTCTTTTTCTTTAAAAAATAGATTTGTGAATTTTGATCTATGCATTTTGTGATATTGGTTACTAAGAACCACGGGCGTCGATCTGTCATTGATACCCATTGATCAGGGGGGGATGATCCATTCATCCATCCCCCCCTGATGAATGGGTATTACGTAAGTATCGACGCCCATGCTAAGAACAGTGAGCCAATTTTCGGAAGAAAGAGTATTTCAACAAAATACAAAGAGGACTCTTTATATGTTATTAAAGTGATACCTGTAAAGTGTCAGATATTGCACAAAATGACATTTGAGACTTCAATCCTATATCAATATCATTGTAAAATACAATTGAAAGATTTGTGAAAGTTTGAAAGAAAACGAACACTGTTTACCTAGTGAAAAAAAACGAATATATTAGTTCATATTTTATCACCGAATACTGATGGTCTGCCATACATTTGTCGCAGTAATGAATGATCCGTTTGAGATATTCGCACCCGTGTATGTTTACACCCCCTAGTACAGAATTCATGGAATTTGAACTCGCTCGGCTCAAAGTTCAATCTGCGGATGTTCTCACGCGTGCTGCATGCGGACGTTCTCAGCTAAGACAATTGTACTTTTTATCAAAAGCGTTGATCAACGCTTTTGAAATAATGATTTTCAATGATAATTATCTTCATACCAAAGGGACATTTGAAAAAATGTAACCCTATTTTATTCTTCTCTTACCATAAGCTAAATAACACGGCAGAAGAGAAACGAGGAAGCTCCAAGTATTTTTCGTGGAGTTAGACACTTTACAGGCATCACTTTAATACAATGACACTAGTATTAGCAGGCGCGAATAAATGAAACAGGTGCAGGATGTTAATTACAAAAATGCCGGGGCAATTAATGCGTGTTACTCCGTGTTAATTCTTCGACGCGAAGACGGGTGAGATTGTTAACACTCGTGGGTTCAGGCGTGGTGTCAAAACTCGCGTTCACACTGAATATAAAATTATGAATAATAGGGTTTGTGGTTCTTTGGTTGGCATTGATGTTGTATTTCTTGTCGCGAAGAGCGGGGTCTAAGGTTTTACCCTACTAATCATCACTCCTGATTTCCACATGACAAGCAAAATTAAGGTGGTGATCATCAGCCAAATATCTGTATTTTTGGCGAATTTGCCCTAAAAGTAAGAGTTGCCAAAACGATACAACTTTGCACCTACAAATATGGATTACTCATGAAAAGGAGGTAATTTTGCCAATAATGCAATACAAACCAATCTGGTTTTTTGTGGCCAGAATAGAAGTGCCCCCCTCCCCTAAAAACAAAAAGAAAATGTGCCTTAGAACGTTGACCTCGTTGACCTTGTTGACCCCTTTTTAAACGAGCACTGCATACAAAACACAAACAAATTGGGTCTGTTTGGCTTGAACCCGCATTTTATAGTCATATCCCCCAACTCTTATTGGATATGTGTGAACGGGGATGCGAAAAAGGATCGACACCCCCGCACCAGTGCCAAACTATGGCCGTTGGGAAAACGAGTGACGAAGTGAGCGGTGTTTTCTCGCAAGTTTCGACCCGATGTTTCGGTGATTCATCAACTTTAAGTTAAAGAATTATTAGTTAGAAAATAAAGTACATTAATTTTGTTGCATGGTGTTATTAAGATCCATTTGGGGCGACAAAAGAGGAATTGTAATAATAAGTGACTGGCTATCAAAGTGCAATGCCTGATTTAGAACATAATGAGATAGCGGTCTCAGCTGTACTTACAAATTACTATTTCTTGTAATATTAATTAATTATGATTTATACAGATGGATTGATACATAATTCCCTAAACTTTAAAGGTTTAAAGAAACTTAGTAACTTTGTTGTCTTGTGAAAAACATAAATTGAACGGGCGAGTTATAGCAGTATATTATAGCCGTCTAAGATTGCCAAATTTTCTGTTAAAAAGATGTATGGAAATGGCTTAGATATAAGCAAAAAGAACACCAAAAACAACGAAATAACCGCGTGGTTTGGAGAAGCGTTTCATTAAAAAAAAAAATTAAATATGTGTATGTTTAAATAATTTCCGCCAAAATGTAAGTATTGCTAGTCTATCAGCACGTTCGCCTTATATACGGACTTTTTAAAGTTTAGTTAAATTATTGAGACTGATCCTTTTTTAATATACGTCATACATTTGCAAGGAATTTTCCAAAACAGAGAAATTGGAGATTTGAAACTTCTGTCGCTCTATTTGAGACTCTGTTTGAGTGACGTTTCTTGTCATTTCTGAAATCAGATATATCGCATGGTACTTCGTTTTCCTTGTTTGATTACTATTCCCGACTTTTGCACTGTGCACATTTTGTATTAGAGTTCGATTACTGACCGTGCATCCACACGGCATTCGGGAGACGCTGATCGCAGTGTTTCGCAACCAAGTGTATTTTACTGCCTTACGTGTGGACGCAAGTATAACATATGAATGAATACAAAAAATATCTACTATTGAAACAAATCGAAATATAACATTATGCATGTATAAATATAAACAAAGAATTAGCAATATATTTTATAATAAAAAAAAGCGCAAGCACCGTAAACTTCTAATTTCTTTCTTATTTACCAATTCCTTTATTCACGTTATAATCCATCGCTATCTCTGCCTCTCTCAAAATCGATCTACATTTAGTTATCTTAAATCCATCATGCAGTAAAATCGTCACCGACTCTCCCATGTTCTCATTAAGGAAATGAGTGTGAAAGTGACAACTGAGTGTATCGGGAGAGAGAATTAAGGCTAGTGTGAAGGGAATGCAAACAAAGATGAGGAAAAGTTTGTCGCAACCAAACCAACATTATTTTATTTCAGCTGACAAGAGAAGGTTCTTCCGCCAATAAAACCTTTGTTCACGTGACAGGAGTGACAAGTGAAGATGGCTTTTGAGAAAAATTTTCCGAAGAAACAAAGATCTTGTAGGAGAAAAGATACGGTTTACATTATAGTTTAAATGAATATGACTCTTCGCGTCTTACGCTAAAAAGTAAAAACTATAAACTCTTTCGGACATTAACATGAATGCATTGACGCTAGTATAAATCTAATAAATTATCCGAATGTTATTATCAATAGAAATGTGTGCGCTTAGACAGCTAATTTGCAAAATCCATTTCGCAGAGTATCTGTGAAAAAGATGATAAAACCCATAATGCATGCAGGCGAAAGTACACGTGTTTCGTTGTGGTCGTTTTTGTTTTATTGTTCGATGTTCCGGACGTGGATTTGACAAACGAGTACATAATGACAAGTAGCCCACTTTGGCTGAGATGGAATAATGCATTCAGCCTTGGAGGGGATTTACTGAAAAGAAGAAGAGCATATAAGAAGGGGAAAATTAGACAAAGAGAATGATAAGCGGAAGAAGGTAAAATGGACCTTAATGACCCATAATGGAGCGATGAACGGACGACCCCGGTATCAGTGAGCGTCTTAGACATGACTTGTTAGAGGAGATCAACAGTCGCGGAAAATCAACATCCATCCTCTCGGCCATCGCTGCCTCTCTCTCTCCCCCTCTCTCTCCCTCTCTTCATCACTTTCCCTTTTGTTACATGAGTGAGAGGGAAAGAGGGCGAACAAGCTAGGAAGGCGAACCATTTCCCGGCTGATTAAGCCTTTAATAGCACGATCATAAGCCGGTGGTAGCCCGAGGCTGTTTGCTACAATAAGTGCGGAAACTCTCCACGGTATATTAAAGGCTCAAGACGTTGTAGTCCCACTCGTGTACTTTGGTGGTGGGCGTGTGCTTATGTAATCTGATACTATGTCTTGTCTCCGTGTTTCGCTGTATTGTTCGTAGGAGGCGGATCCGACCCGAATGGCATTTTCTCTTGAATGCTTAACGACGCAGGAGTGATTTTTTATTATCAATTTAATGAGAAAAAAAATGATGTACTAAATCAATCTATGACTTTTTACATTTCTCTTAAATTTTCCTTTTGCATGTATTCCTCGATTTATCTTTTTCATTTTTCTACGTTCTCTTTTTCATTTCCATCTGCTTCTGCTTCTGTATTATTTACAATTCCATTCTATGTTTTTTCATCTGATTTTTTCTAAATTAATATCAAAGTTACAAATATATATATTTATCTTCTTTATGTTGATTTCATGTCCATTTATACGATTTTTTAGACGAAAGAAATTATTTCATTTTGTAGGTACAAATGGTTTTAAGAAGGTCCATGTGGCTAATGCTTTATGTATTATTAATTTGTTTTACAATGCATAAATATTATGTTGCATCCAACGTACATTATGATCAATAAGACGACAAAATAAAGTGTGATTGAACAGTAAAGAAAAGAGTACTTTCATCAGAACGGTCCGTGTTTTTTTCTTCAGCATTATTAATTTCGTGAATATTATTGAGCGCTTCTCGTTATAGAAATCCGTTTGGAAAAACAATATTTCACGACATCTGTCGCTGTACCGTCCCTGCTTCCATGGCTAATATAGCTGATTTTTCCCAATATATTAGTCGATGCTATCAGATGACTCCTGTGTGCGGTCATTGGTTCTCAGCGGGTATGGAATTTCAAAGAACGAAACACTCGTGGGACCAGCGAAATGTATGTCGCTGTGGTGATATGGGAAACCAACACTTTAATTTTAATCCGCCAAACACGCCATTGTAGTCATACGAATGAAAGACAACAAAGTCATCATTACATCATATCGCGTCTACATTATAATTGAAAATATAATAACAAGATAGCCTATGCCTTTCTAGTCAAATCAATTTCTTGAGGGATGATGGTGTTTAATCATTACGATATAATACATGTTTTTTCATTGTTTTCGTTTGCGTAGAACGATGGACAATCACGATCCACTGATTAACCCAACGCACCGTGGACATGGTGGATTTACAAATGAAGGATAAAGTCTTAACGTCAAACCTTTTGATTGAAAACAAAACAACAGAATATGCCATATTTTGTTGTAAATTCAACTTCTTTTGGGACAAGGTGTTTAATATATATGATTATGAGAACATGTTTTTGTTTGTATTTTGCAAGCTTAGGGCAATAAGCAGAAACTAATATTTTATCTAATTGCTGTGTTGTTGTTTTTTTGTATCTGCTTGTTTGACTGCATATTACTGTACAGTATTATGATTGGGGATACATAATTATACGAACCTTTCAAGGCTCAAGCTGACATGTTAGGCTGCATAATATATTTTGTCTTTATAAAACGCAAGTTCATATACAAGTATGTCATCCCGCATCATTTTAGTGGCGTGAAATGTTGGATAGTTAATGCTTTCTGCCCACTATGCCCGTCTCATCCCCACCGTCTATGACGTTGATCCATCATTTGTTTGCCACTGTAGGCATGGTATAGGAAAGGTCAAGGGATTGTTAATTAAATAGCTCAAATGTGGAAGACCTTGTAAAGTGACCATCACAGAATCGCCGCTAGGCCCATGCGTCTATACATGATATAGATCATGCAGATCGTGACCGTCGAGACAGCGAGAACCCAATACTCATGAACTCTTGCTTAAAGGGAACCCACACCCCAAAATAATTGTGTAATATATGAAGAAGAAGAGATTAAGTAGTAAATTCCACGGAAAGAAAAACAAATCCCCATTATCTGAAAACTTATCATCATCATTAAATGATGTGTTCACGGGTCTGCAAAAGACGACTATATATTTCTATAATTGTTTATAGAAATTTATGTGGTTTAAGTTTCCATAACAAGACAACTAGCCTGTTTCTGCAGACCCATGCATGGATAATTGTTTGCAGTATTTTAGAATACAAATATGTTTGCGACACGTATTTATTTGGTTGTTGGTGGAATAGATTACATACAAATATCACTTTCATATTTAATTATAAACTTATAATTTTAGGGTGCTGGCTCCCTTTAATAATCATCATTGGGTGCGTTTGAATAGACTTGTACAACCCAGACTCAGCATTGTAAAACGTGTTTTAGGTTATTGTTTCCACTTGTTCAATTTTAGCCTTAAATGCATTTCCTAACGCTCGGCTGGACTAGATATTAAGTTTATTCAAACACATCCATTCTGAACATGATAATGTGTATTTAATACGAAACACTGTCTTGATGTCCTCATAATTGATCACGTACACCTTTGTTTGTTTATATTAGCGTATAGTATATTATTTTATTTATCATTTTCTGGTATCTGTGTTTCTCTACCCATTTCTATATTCAATAAATCAATAATTGTCAATGACTCTCAATATATAAACTAAATAAGAAGGAAACATTAAAAAAGGTAATTTGGGACAAAATTTATAATTGTGATGGTCCGAGTGTTTTACGACAATAAACAACACAAATTAATATACACAATTTTGTGGAAAAAAGGATTTCTAGATCTGTGTCAAATCAGTTCGTTATTAAACAAAAGATTTGCCAGCGTTATGTAGGGCAAGATGGCTTCGGTATAAATTAATTTGGAAGTGAATGATCTTCCTCGCAGACTTTATGAACTCATAAAATAAATATTTTCAAGCGAAAGCTCGCGACGTCATGGACGCGATTGTCGTTTGATACATGCGTGGGACGGTGATTTATCAATTGCTTTCAATTAATAATGACCGAGACATATGCACACGATATACATGTTAGACGTTGAATGGGAATTAAAGGAAATCTGTTCAATCTGTGAGCAAGAAAGAAAAAAAAACGTTTACGCGATTTGTTAGAAAGTTGTAGAAAAGTTTGAAGAGTAACATGAGTGAGCTGAGCATGCAAGAAAGCATGTATTTTGGGAGGATGACCATAATGACGAGCCGAGTTACTACTGTATGGTTGACTCCAAAAGGTGAGGCGGGGCGGGGGGAAAAAAAGTGGCGAGGATAGGGGACGGTCGGTATGGTTAGGGATATTGATGATTCAAACTCTGATATGTCGACATATCAACATTCTGAACAGTCAACACGGAATGAAGGAAGCAGATAGGACGGACGTTGTGGAAAAGTATGAACACGCACGCGAGTCAGGGAGAAATGAACATCTGAGAATATATTGGGACAAAGAGTCTAGAAATAATGTAAGCATATTACTGTCTCTCGGCTGACCCCAAAAAGGACGCGAGACAAGGAGGAGGGAAAGCAGAAAAATGACCGAGACAGGCGCACGTGAGAAAGTGAATGGAACTGAAGGAAATTCGTCTGATCTGTACACATGGAATCTCTACATGCACAAAATTGATAGAAAGTTGCGGTAAAGTATGAAGACGCACGTGAGCGAGAGAAAAACATGTTCTTAGAATTAAGATAGTGATCGAGTCTAGGGATAGATGCATTATTACTGATGATTGGTTTGCCCCAAAGGAAGACGGGATCAAGGGGGAGGAACAGACACAAGTGGGAAGCATGAATGTCAGTGAAAGTAATTTGTCTGATATGTGAACAAGAAAGAAGATGTCTAGGCAATTGATAATACGTTTTTGAAAGGTAAGAAGACGCACATGAGTTAAGATGAGAAAAATCGGCGATTTTATAGGGATGAAACGTCTTGAGATATGCGTATTACCGATGCTTGGTTATAAACTAAATAAGGCGGTAAAGGGCAACGGGTGGAAAAGTGTAGAATATCCGAGACAGACGCACGGGGAATGCTCGAATTGAAGGAAAGTCGTCTGATCGGTCAAAAGGGAAGGAAATGTCCAGATGTATGCAATTAAATGTATGCACATACATGTAAGTAAAGAAAGATACCATACTTCTGAGAGCAGCCCTGACGAGTCTTAGCATATGCATACTCCTGCAGCTCAGCTATCTCCAAAAAGGGGGGGGGGGGGGGGGGGCAAGGCTCGAGGTTGGAAAGGGGGAAGAATGACCGAGACAGGCTAACGTGGGAAGCTGAATGGCACAGAGGAAATTCATCTGATCTGTCAACAATGAGAAAAATTACTAGACAATTGATGAAGTTTGTAGAAAGGTATGAATGTGCACGTGAGTGTGATAAAAACGCGTTCTTAGAATATTATAAGGATGATGCCGGGGGTTATGAGTTCTAGAAACATGAGAGATACGCATACTATTGTCGCTCGACTTACTTCTAACAATGTCTAACAAGGCAAGTGGGTTAGAACAAGGAAGACATGACCGAGAGGTACAGGCGCAGGTGTGAAGCTGAAGGACTAATCTGTCAGAAGGGAGACAGAGTCTGATGATGGCAACTTGATAGAATGCTGTGGAAATGGATTGAGTCGTACACGAGTGAGTACTGGGAGGTATCTATTAGGGAGGATGGTGAGCACATATACATAATCAACCTATACTGCTTCTCGGTTGAAAGGAGGGGGGGGGGGGGGGCGAGGCAAGGGTAGAGGGCATGAAAGAGTAGAGTGACCCAGACAGACACACATGCATGAAAGCTGAGCGGAACTGAACGAAATTTGTCTGATCTGTCAACAAGGAAGAACATGTCATATTAGGCAATTGATAGAAAGATGTCGATATGTATGAAGCCGCACGTGTGGGGGGAGGGGGGGGGGGGGGGGGCGGGAGCCACCACCTTGGAATTAATGGAGTTGGAGCTCACATGAAGGGAATTCGTCTGATCTGTCAGCAAGATGAACATTTCTGATTATTTCAAATTGATAGAATGGTGTGGCAACGAACTGAGTCGTACATGAGTTAGAGACGAGAATGTTCTATATGGGAGGATGATGCGCCTATAGATGCGCATCTTACTCTTGTTCGGATAACTTCAAAAGGGGGGGGGGGCAAGGAAAGCGGCAGGGATACGACTGATGACGGGATCACTGGATAATGACCAAGACATACAAACGTGGAACAGTAACCATGGTAACACACCATGTATGATACTAACAAGGCGAAGACATTCACGCAATTAATAGCAAAATTGCTGATGAGTATTGTTAAAGATGTACACGTCTGAGTGATTTCGAAGAGGGAGATAAGAAAATGTATTATGACTGGAGAGAGATGCACATCATATCGCTGCTCGGCTAATTCAAAGGGGGGTGGAAGAATAGGGGGCGGTATGATGGCCGAAGCAAACATACTTGGGAATCTATAAACACAACTCTGATGTTTCAACGATAGGAAGATTACTCCAAGAAATTGCTTGAAATTGTTGGTGATTTCGAAGAAGAAAATGCGGAGACAAGTCGTCAAGAGATGCACATCAGTTACTGTATCTCGTCTGACTTCAAAGGACAGTAGGGCAAGACGAGGGGCGTGGATACTATATGAGATGGGGGAATGACCGACACAAACGTATCTAAAAAGAAAACCTTGACGTATCACGAGGGAGGAAATGTCCAGGCAATTGATAGAAAGTTGTGGAAAGGATTAAAGGTTACTTCAAAAAAAGGGGGGGGGGGAAGAAGAGGGGTGCGAATGGGGGACGTTACGATGACCTATACGCACGCGGGGTTCCGCAGGGATAGAGAGGTGTAGGCGTGGGATCAGGATGTTGATGCAAGGAGGCAAAATGAACAGACGGTGAAAGATGGAGAGACGAGAGGATGGGGAGATGAAGCGAGGGGTTGTCATGGACACGGACATCATCGGTGGGGTTATGGATGAGGAGACTTAATTGCCCCTTTATTCAGTGAACATGACGAACAATATAAAACACACTATAACATGGAAAAATAGGAAATACAGTCGAGCCTGTATTACCAGAAACCTGTCTTTGGCACCAAATTTGTCTATAATGGTAATCAAAAAATTGAGGCCCTGCAGGAAAAAAACAACAAATGAAATAGAACCTGTCTATAGAGGTCACCTGCAAAAGGTACAATTTTCTCGTTTCACCGGTTCGAAAGCGTACCCTTCCAAAAAGTAACATGCCCCTATCAATTGATGAAGTGATGAGCGGTTTGAGCGGTTAAACAAGGAGATTGCGAGACGAATAGGGATCTATGAGGTATATAATAAATGAAAGACAACCACCCCTTTTAATATTGACCTCCCGTCTGGAAAAATAAGTGAAAGGGGATTTGTATACACAATGTTCAATTTTGGCAAACGCGCACCCTTATTTGCAACCCCTGAATGTCTATTTGCCCCCCCCCCCCCCCTCCCCCCTATATACCCGACTGAGTCGGGACTACACGCCACTTGCAGAGAGTACTAACATGCAGACCGACACAAAATTGTTAGTTGCACGTCGTCAAAATGTGATCTTGCCTTTTACCTGCAGCAAGGTAGATTACGGTCCATAAGCTCTTGAGTAGTAATATATCAATCAGCATGTACAAAGGGATTGAACACTTTTTTTACTGTTTATCTTTTTTACGTTCATGTTCTAATTCCAAAAGATGTCTCATATATTAATGCATTTTGCTGGTGCCTGGTTGGGCGTTTCTTTATTAAGTGCCTAGTTTGGGCGTTTCTTGAAGTTTCTATATGAACGATATATATATTTTGTTGAATTGCATGCTAAGGTTAATTCAAAACTATGTATGGTTTATTAAGTCTGCCCTGACATTACTGAAGAATAAAACGAAAGTTAGATTTACACATAACAAATATTTCGATGCAATACATTTTGTTTTGTTTTGTTTTTACGTTTTTTCCCCCTACAAAATGTCTGTAACTCTATGTAAGACATCACAGAAGCGTAGGTCCTTATGTTTGTATCATACTAAAAAAAAAAATAATAATAAGAATCGTTTCGCTATATCCAAGCTTTAAATACGTGTTATGTAACCAAATGATGCGTTGAAATTTTCCCCCTTTTTTGGGTGTCTAAACGGTGTTTCGGATACGATGTTATTCGTCGCTTGAAGTCTCCATCTCTGCCCAACTCACGCCTAAATTATTACCTAATGCAGAACAGCCTCTAAGCGCTTATTATTATCCATGGTCATTTGGTACAGTTCAGACCCGCACAATTATCTTGTACACATCCTCAACTCCCCGGGGAGATACTAGCCGCGGGCCACTAGGCGCACCATGCTAATTTTCATCAGACCAGTTACCTATTTATACACCTGGGTAGAGAGCAGCAATGTGGATTAAATGCCTTGCTGAAGGACAAACGGAGATGGCTGGGTTCGAACTCGGGATCCCACGATTGGAAAGCACGCGCTCTACCAATCTTGCCACACCACTTTGACAATCATCCTCCGACACCCCGTTACTCCGCCTCCCACGCTATCTCCTATCTCCCTTTCTCTATACCTCCCTCTTTCTATATGGCTAACTCTCTGTCTTATACTTCCTCTTCGTCTCATGCAGCAACATATAGGTCATAATTTGCGCGAATAATAAACCGAACAATGCACATCGTGTGGTGAAAGGCAGTCCAATCTAAACATTCTCTCATATCCATTTTCCCCGTGCATGCATGTTTTTCGCTTGACCTGTATTGTATAATAATGCGTTTATGCACATGCATTGTCAAGCCCAGTGAAAACATTATTGTTGGTAATGTGATGTGATGGGGCCCGCGATAGCAGACTATTCACATACGGTTTGCTAGCTGAGCGCGAGTCCATCGATTAACGTGTTGTCATGGTGAACATTGTTAGGGTTCTGACGTCAGAGGTAGCTTACTTCTCTTCATTGGTTGTTATAATAATACGGGGAAAACGAAGGTAAGAAGCCCGTGCATTTGTCAAAATGTGTACAACTGAAGTGAAGGGAGGACAAATGAAGATGCATCTTAGCTTTAGAGTACTATGATGTGGGGAATAATGGTGGGCACTGGTGTAACATAAACTATGGCGTAATAATGAAACAATATCAACAACACAGAAATACCAAGTTTGACCCCATCCCTAAGATTCCTAAGATTTGTCTATAGTTAATCATGTGTGTACACAAATTTGGAGAGGTAATACAAATATTGTTATATTTTGTTTTTCGAAAAAAGGGTGAATAAGAAGAATTTTATTTGATAGAGGTTATAAATACTCCATACAGTGTCATATGAAAATAATAGAGAAAATTAATAATTGTTTGTATGATCAAAACATATTAAATATTTTGTTTATACCATTATGAACACTATTTTACCGGTGAATTTTAGATCGTGATTGTTCAACAAAGTTGTAATGATTCTTCCTTCAACCAATTGGCTTCAAAACAGTTTCTTCGAAAACTCGATTATGATAAAAAGCATCCGTCTATAAAGCCACCTGCTTTAGTTTGCATTCTGCGTGGAGCTAAACACGGACAAACGGATCGAAGTGTAGCAACTTCTGAATCATTAATACCCAACATTTCTCAATAACCTTTTGCAAGATCAGTCTCCGGTTTCCCCTCATGGTTATTTTAGCAGAGTATAGACAGAATTAGCACTCATGACCACACCCGCAGAATACTTTGCAAGATTGCTCCCTTTTCCGTCAAATGTTAAATCTCCAACAACAGCACAAAATAACGTAAGGAATATAAAACAAAAAAGTCAGTAACTCAAATTACTCAACAATACAGACCCAAGGGCACAATTATGTTCAATCCTAATTTCACTTAGTGATATTCCGGTACATTCTCGAAATAAAATCGATAAATAATGCATTAAGTCGCATTTCTGTATACGTGGTATGCTTTTTATGTATTTGTTAAGATTTGTATTGGTTTAGCGTGATTATATTTTGTGGAATAAAGTGTAGGTGGTATACTAGGGTATTTTTGTTTTCGTTCTTTGATAACAAGATAAATGGCAAAAGGGGTTGAAAACGGGGACTCTAAAGGGATCTAATGTAGTAACTTTGTCTTAAAGTGAATCCAGTAAAGTGTCTAACTCCACGAAAATTACTTGGAGCTTCCACATTTCTCTTCTACCGTGTTGTTTGGCTTATGGTAAGAGAAGAATAAAGTAGGGTTAGATTTTTTTAAATGCCCCGTTAGTATGACGATATCTATCATTGATAAGCATTCAGCTCAAGAGCGTTAATGAACGGGCATAAACCTCATACACGTTATACAGTAATTCGTTGTAAAAGCTGACGCAAATTTTCGCTTTTTTAACCAGGAAAGCAGCGTTCTTTTTCAATGAAACTTTCACACATCATTCGGACATATCTTATAATGATCTTGGTATAGGATTAAAGTCTCAAATGTAATTTTGGGCAATATCTGACACTTTACAGGTGCACCTTTAATCGACCAAACTCACTTGCATCTCTATTGGTTCTTTCATGTCCGATTGTTTCCCTCTAACAGCAGTATGAAACCACCTTCGGTTTGTCAAGTCTCTTTGTTATTAAGACTTGTATGATCTAAGATCCCGAGTGTCATTTAAACTGTGTTGAAACTGGTGGCAATGATTTAGCAAAATAGCACTATTCACTCCCGCTTATATATAACTCGGTAATATGATATTTATTGAACATGAAATTGTTCACCCATCAACCCATCACCCATCAACACTTTGTCATTTTTTTGTTCATAATGTCAACATAGTTACAAGTTTCTTTAAAGGGATCTAGTAACTTTGTTGACATGTGCAAAAAGTGATGAATGGTTGATGCAATGTATATTGTTGTTATCTCATATGTCCACATGGTATAGTGTGACAATTTCAAGTCAAATGGACATTGCATGGCCAAGTAATGAGCGAAAATGCAAAGTGATAGTCACTAACTCACTACACTCACTTTGTACACAGTAAGAAAAACTCCGCCGGAGTTTTTCTTATCTGAATACTTCGATCGTACATATCTTTGTAACGAAAGGAAAATTTGAAAAACCGAAACCTGTCCCATGACTTTATTGGTAATACAAATACAACAAGGTATGAGGGAACCGCTAAAATTAAAATTTATTTTGAGGATTTGGACAATGTTACTTAGTCCCTTTAAGAAGAACAAGAACACTAACAAGAACAGAAGGGAATATTGTAAAATGTCAAACATTTGTAAAAAGAACCGATTCTGGGTGAAAAGGAAAACAAATAGTATCCAGAAGGCAGGCGACCATGAAATACGTCAAACAATTCTAAATATCAACCATAATTACAAAGATGACAACCTGTCAGGCAATAGGGGACTTTACAAGGTGAAAATTCGGAACAATATCCATTTTACTTGAAATTGCCATTATCGTTATTATTGCTCGTAGCATGCTTTTGTCCGAAGCGATGTCTCCAACACAATTTTTATTACGATAACCAGGTCATTTTACTGATATCGTCTGCGAAAAAGAAATCAGGGCAAAAACTGTTTTCTTTTGATCTTCTTTATTGCTAGTATTGCTTATAGCGCTCTATTTTCAAAACCAACGTCTCACGGTTATCAATTTGCGTCCCTGTATTATGTTATATCATGAGACATTAAAAACAGTATCTATTTTACCTGAAATTGCCATTATTGTTATTATTGCTTGTAGCAGGCTTTTGTCAGAAGCGATGTCTTCAACACAGTTTGTTATCTCGATTACCAAGTTATTTCATTGCTATCTCCTGCGAACAAAATGCCAAGTAAAAACTATTTTTCTGCAAGAGTCATTATGTTTATAGCCTTCTTTTTTCAAACCGATATCACTCTTATGGTTAGAATGTTGCGTTCATGTAAGAACTTTGTTAACTCATATGAAATTAAGAGCAATATCTGTATTATTTGAAAACGCCATTATCCTTATTATTGCCCGTATCGTGCCCTTTTTCTTCATCGCAGTTTGATGTCGTGAATACCATGTTATATATATTGTTGCTATAATATCATGAGCAATTCAGAGTATTGTCCCTTCAAATCGTCGATATCGTAATTAATGCTTTTAGCAAGCTGTTTTTACAAACGATGTCTTCATCACGATTTGATGTCGCGTACCAGATTGTTTTCCTGCCTTTGGCAAGTGAACTGTGGCACGTAACAATTAGTAGAAATATATTTTCTTTCAATAATTACCATTATCGTTATTATTGCTTGTAGCTCGCTCTCTTTTTTTGTGCAAAAGATGACTTCATAAAAAACTGATGGCATGATGCGTGAGGGGGGGGGGGGGGGGCTGCAGCCTCCTGACCCCCCCCCCCCCCCCCCCACCCCACTCCTTCCCCTTCCCGCCTCATGTGATATAAAACAAAATAAAAATGGCTAATTTACTTTCAATCATCACCATTATCGATACCATTACTTGTAGCGCGCTGTTTTCAAAGCAGTGTCTTCTGTATAAGTTTGATGTCTCATAATGTGAATGTGGGAAAGGGGTTGCATTATATCCTCCCCACCCAGCACATATGAAATCAAGAACATCTTGGCTTTGTTACTTTCAGTCGTCGTAACAGTTATTTACAGTTAATCGCCACGTTTCGTTCTCTCATCACCATTATCGTTAGTACCGCTTGCAGCTTGCCCCTTTTTTCAAGGCGATATCTTCGTCACAACTGATGTCATGATTATACCCCAAGTTTCATTCTTGCCTCTATAATAGCTCGTGTTACATCATGTGACATGGGGCCCAATGGATTAGGGGATGACACGTGCCCCCTCAATAATTTGCCAAAGTGAAGACAGTACAGACACTTTACAAAACAAAGACATACATCAAGTGCGGCACCATAAATCCGCGTGCCCCCCCCCCCCCCCCCAACAAAAAAAAAAAAATCAGTCCAACCACGCTACACCACTTATGAGGCCCCGCGAGTGGCGTAAACCGAAAGCGGGGTGGGGGGGGGGGGGGGGGGGAGCGTGGGCAGATAATTAGCGCGAGCCATAAAATAATATTGTGATATGTATTTCTTTAATTTTGCTCCTCTCATGGTAGGAGGGGGGAAATCTGATATTTTATTTTGCTGTATAGAGATGTCAACAATTATTTATGTTTCTCTATCTGCTTATAGAATGAACAAATGCACCCTGTTTAGCTTTTTCAGTAACTGTATTTTAACTATATTTCCTGCATAATGAGAATGAAGAGATTTGTTGAAAAAAATGAATGAACAAATCCAGTATTTTGAATTGATATCCGCCCCACCCACACCCATCCCATACCCGACTCTTCATAGTTACGCAATTGGGTCCCATCCTTTACAAAGATAATACACATTATCTTCTTATAATGTACATGTACACGTATATAATATATAATAATGTGCTGCAAAAATATTTTGGGAGCGTTTCCACAAAGTCACGGTGCCTATAGTAATAAACTATTATTGGTATAGGGGTAGTTTGCTCTGCTCATCAACATGACAAAATTGAGTTAGAGTTAATTATACTGTTTGAACACACCCCCTTCACATGAATGTTAAATAGTATCATTAAACCAAACGCAAGTATTAGGCATCCCTCTTGTCTCTGTGCTGCAAATACAGACTGTGTCTAGTCATAGATGCAGCAGCATGAATGATTTAATAGTTAAGCTTGATTTTATTTGGAAAATTAATTAGTTGCCCTTCCATCGAGTCCAGACGCCAAAGTCTAACAAAAAAAAAATGAAATTTGGACTCTTTATGTCAATAAAAAAAAAAGGGTTATGAATCATTATTGGAAAAGGGATAATGAAAAGGGTCCACGATTTGCCTGACAAATCAAAACGCAAACAGTCGAGGAATAAATAGCATCGTTGCTAGGAGTCGATTATTGCCTTAATTGTTGACTTTCATGAAACATACTGGCACACAGTTCCAGGATGTATGTTTTCTGAGTGTTTGTTCAATATTGTCATGCGTTTATGGATGCTTAACGCCTCCGCGGTTCGCCATTTTAACTCGGCTAGTTTGTGCACACTCCATCACATATAAGGTGAGTATGTATTTCGCACCGTTCGCAGGGCGTTTGCAAGATGGCATCGCGTATCTGATTTAGGAATCCAAAACCATAATATTCATCAAATTACATTGTATTCTATAGCATACATTATTATTACTATAGGTTTTCCCGCTCAATTTCGCGATTGTGTCAATCGAATTGATAATAGGAGCAAACGAATTCGCGCGATTTGCGATCGCCGTACCATGCAGCATTCGAATTCGTAAATAGTCGTTCAAAATCACGTAGGAGCAAGTGAATTTTCACAAAGTGCATACCTTTTCATCAATGGTCATTCGAATTCGCGAAAGGCCGTTGACAGTTGGCTGCACATTCGCGAATTCGAATGCCCATAAATGAACTTCTGTGTCTATTCACGAAAGCGTGTGCATATGCATGAATTCGCATGCACTTATTCGGAATTTGGAAGACCAATACCAACGATTACGCGGCAACGCGCGAATTCGAATGACCCTAAATGAATTCGATTGAAAAAAGTGCAAAATTGAGCGGGAAAACCTATATTAATGTATAATGGCATTTGATAAAGTTGGATAAAATCCTACCTTTGGGACTATAAATCTGACAACAATATAGGTTCGTGTGGACTTGGATTATGCGGAGCTAAATTATAAAAGGCGCTAAATCAATTTTGTCATCTTTATTCATCGTAATTCATCGTAATTTGAATGCATGCATAGCTAGCTATAATACGAAGGTTAATTTGAACACATTTTGTTTTGATAATGGATTTAGCGCCTTTTGGAATGAGGTTTTTCATATAAATTATATTCTCGTTTGTTTGCTGAGCTAGCTGCGTGAAGGTTATTTTAAACTTATTATATCACTTTGTTTGGATGATGGATTAAGTGCCTTTTGCAATAAAGCTCTTCATATATAATTATGTTTGCTTGACCTAGATAATATTCTAATCTTTCCAGCCAACCACTGCCAGCGGATAATCAACACTATTACATGTACATGGAATAAATCAAAATCCGTCTCGTCACAAGCTACCCTGGCTATTTGTCGGAAACTATAGCAACGTTTTACCCGAAACCAATCACAAATTATTTTTTTTTAAGGTACCCTGGATTTTTTGTTTGTCGGCAAGCATGTCAGACATTTGAGTCGATTAGCTGTGTGGAGTGATTAACGCCAATTCGGTTAATATGGACAGGAGCATGCATTAGACTAATTGAAGCGAAAGGGGCCTCTATAATTAGCGTTAACTCACTGTGTGCTGAAGATACTCCATCGCTATTTACATACATACATAACATATATACATACATGCATGATTGCGCGAATGCTCAACTGTCATGACTGTGCACGGGTTAAAATTGAACGTTTGGTGGAATTGCTTACTTTGACGCCAGTTATAGTATTGGATGGACTTGCGTTAATCCATGGACCCAAATGAGCATGATTAGACCCAATCCACAACCAAAAGATGAAATTACCATCAGTGTGTTAAATGTAATCCTTGATCTAAAATAGCCTCAAGTGTAATTTACCCCATGCACCTGATGATAGCTTTGGGCCACAATTAGCATTAGTAACGTTAGAATTTAATAACGCAAATCTAATGTTTAATCTTTGACGGATCGACAAACTATAAACGTTGTCCGCATTAATTGGCGACCTTCTCGCGCTAAATGGGTCATTAATAATATCCGTTAATAATGGTAACGTGGAAGCAAAGAGTCACTGACTTATGTATTTAGTTTTAATCGAATTTTGTTTTATATACGTATATACATACGTGATCCCAGTGTATATCAAAAAGGGTGCACTTCTTGACTTTAAAGGGGACCACCAGGCAAAGAACAACATATTATTATATGTTTTGGTACCGTTTTGTGATATCAAATAGATACCCAACATTTTGCAAAGGGTTGTGTAATTCATAAACAAAGCAATTAATTTCCACCACTTACGGAACCACTGCTATTTACTGGTTCCATATGGGCCAACCATTTGCGAGTGCGCCAATGCTATTCACGCGTACGTGTGTAGACAATAGATTCCCGGGCGATTCGTTCGCTCTGCACACACATCGCAATTCACCGCACGCATCGCAGTCTTCGCAATTCAGACCGCATGAACGCATGCTTTAGAATGGTGATGCGTTTCCAATTTTTGTTTTTCTTTCTGGAAACATATTTTTGTGAACTTGTTGATGGAATGGAATACTAAAGATGTTACCTTTCTTTAATAAGCATATTATTTTTGGGTGGTGGTACCCTTTAAAGACTGACTTTCGTATTTGTTCAGGTATAATAAACCACCAATGAGCAGAGTTTTCCTTGAAAATAATGTTTTAAACGTCACGGGAGCATTTTAAAACCGGTTGAAACATGTGATTTTTTGTAATTGTTGTTATCTTTATTGCAATCTCAGACTGCAGGGAATATTGACCGAAAGGGATATTAAAATATAAAAATTATGTAGTTTATTTGGGTTTCCAGGGCCATTTTCAACTGCTTGATATTATCATGAGAGACATAGATGATAATCCAAATACAATTAAGACAAAAGACAGTGTGTGTCTTTGTGTTTGTTTGTTTGTTTGTTTGTATAATTATGTATATGTGTTTGTTTTTTAGAGTCAACAAACGTTGCCATTAGGCAGCAACTTTAAGACTCTTGCTTCGCCATTATTGCATGCCGACTCGAAGGTGATGTGGATGCGGAACCGTTAGTCAGAAAAATCAGTCTTTGTTCCGTCGGTTGCAGTTCCACTGAGATCGCGTCCGGCTCCACAACCTTAATCATGAAGTCAGATTTATAAAAGAAAACCTCATTGATTATTTCTGACTATGCTAAGCATACAAATGGAGTCAGGTTATATACCGATGCTATACTGCTGCAATACAACCTATCGTTTGTTTTATTTAATGTTTTGTATTGTACTGCATTTTTTGTGGCATTAAACATATGGAAATTATTAGTAAAAATATACTGGAATAATTTTCTTTTTATATTCATACAACATTGACTTTTAACATTTAGCCCTGCAAATTATCGGCGAGTCACGTCGTATAGTGCCCGTCCGCATAAGTTGTTCTAATGTATTATTACAGATTTTATTTAATAAAAGCCAAACACAATTCCAAGGGAGAGTACATCAATTTGATTATGTCGTGTTATAATGTTCGCCTGTAACCATGTCTGACATGTAATTACGAATTAAATTCTATACAGTACATCCAAATATGTTATGGTGAGAAACATGACAAATAGAAAGAGTTGAACAGAAGAAGAAAGGGAAAGATATAGTGGAGAAGTAGATTATAGGAGAAGAGGGGACGACTTAGAGACAATGTGATGAGTTAGGGACAGAGGTATTACACATAATACATTTTCATGAATTTCACATTTCGCCAGCTAGTTCAGCAACGAACAATACAGGGTGGCCCCCAAAAAACGGAACGGGGCACTTCCCAAAATATAGTAACAAAATAATTATGTCCATCGGATACTCTTTTCCAATGAAAAACGATACCAAGAACAGTTATTTTGGTCGTGTAGTTTTTGTTTTAGGGCGATGTGAGTGACACATGTCAGGTTCCCATTTTTGTAAATTTTTACCAAGTCAGTGCTTGATCAATCGCACTTCCTGCCCGTCATAGCATCGAACAACATTCTTTCGGCACACAGCTGAATGCACACTAACAATGGCGCGCGTATCGCTCTATGTTTGATGCTATGACGGGCAGTAAGTGCGATTAATATTTTGGGAAGTGCCCCGTTCTGTTTTTGGGGGGGCCACCGTGTATTATGTAAAACGTTCATTGTGTATTTGGAAACCTTCCCCAAAAGAGAAAAGTTAAATCGATATATACATGAGACATTCAATTGACAAAGTTTACTCTCCACTTTCCCCTCCTTTCCCCGCCCCCCCCCCCCCCCCCCCCCCCAATCCCCTCGTCATCTCATTCCACATAATTACCCTAAATCACACTCGGTCTTGTCGAGCCATCATTAAATCCATCTTCCCCCATCAGTTACCATAGCAATGCGATGCTGAAGCTGATGGCAATCGCGAGTTTATGTGGAATTAATGGGAAAAATAAGTACAGCGGACTAAGAGCGGGTCGTAAATTCTCCGGGAAATCCCGATTTATGGGCATTGCTGGTAAAACAAGTAATACAGATTGAGATCAAATCACGGCAATCGTGATTTACAAGAAATAGATGGTTTAAAACTCCCATATCCCTGGTTTAATAATCGGTACGGGCCAAGATCGTTAGATTTGCTAGAAGCATGAATGTATAATTTGATATGATTAACCCATTCACTAATGGAACCTAGTGCACCATCATTGAATATCTCTTAGACTTGATATTAACGTGGCATATTTCATTGAGAAAAAAAAAGTATTCATAATTACTATGATATTGGCACTCATTTTCCTCTGTCTAGTTGTTTCACATCTTCCTTAGATATAACTGTATGATTTTTTGTTTCGGGACACAAATTAATCTTTTTTTTATTTTCTGTCCAACATTGATAAGAAAAAACATTATGCTCAACATTCTATTACATCATTCAAGTGCATGCCTAAACAGTACTATCATTCACTATTGTCCTTGCCATTCCGCAGGTAGATGTATTGCTTATACCCGCTCGAAGCTGTTTGAAAGTAAATTTATATTCATTGAAACGTAGGTATATACGCCATGTTCTCAAGAGCATTATATCATGTTACCTCTATTAGCTCTTAATAATTGAATTCAGCAATCCGCTACACGGCAATTCGACCCGATACTGAGTGGCTCTAGATAAACGAAACTGAAACTGGAGCGCTAGTCAGATATGTACTGATACCATCGATATCGATGAATGGTTCTCGTGTACAGTATTAGAATAGAGAATCGGGGCCGGGGGTAGGGGTTGTGGGCATGTGGCTCCGACCACCCCTCCCCCCCCCCCCCCCCGTTTATTATATCAGTGTTAAGAGGTCTAGGGGTACTCTTTTAATAATTAATTTACTTTGGAGAGACGGAATCCCGACCGGTTCCCAAAATAAACGTCACAACTGCCACCAAAATCAATACATCATTTCTGTAGATTTCGTATTCGTAGAACATGCAATTTCGAATCGCCACTGTCACAACGGTATATAGATATTTATTGTGGAAATATTTTTTGTTGAAAAAATGAGCCCTCAACCCTTCCCAAAATAATTCTGGCAACGCTGCTATAATGTATACGTGCGCCACCAAGTTCAGACGACCGACCTTCACTTCAAACCCAGCCTGTAGCTCCGAACGATCGACGGTGGGTGATCTCTCCATACCATGGAATTATGAGGTCTCCCATATCCCTGTCCATACTATAGCCACTTTGCGTTACATGATTGTATGCATCAATGCCGCTTCGTGGGTCCCAGCCATGACGTGCATACACGGGGTAACATCACCTAGCCCCCCGGTAACCTGTCGGCTCGTCATAGCGCACCCTTCCGTCAAACCTCCCGGCTCGATGTTGATGTCTTCCCCACATGTGTAATGCAGCAAAATGTTCCATTAGCACTTGGTGACATCGAATGTAATTCACTATTCCCGTACAACCTATATCTTCTGGCCTTTTCTCTTTCTGCTGCGTCATTTTCCCATTATTGAAGTAAACATTATTATATTTGTTCTACTTGCCAATATTAACCCCCACGCGATATACCCGGAATCTTACGTTTTGAATTGATATTGGTGATAATACTTTCGATGTTGTTAATCATGATCATTTCAATGTACGATTTGTGCACCCAATACAAGATTCTTATTGAATTGTACGTAAAGAAATTTAGAAACGTGGTAAAAATATTATTGTGTTGTTGATTTTTCAACTTCCCGCTCTTCGTCTTCTTCTTCTTCTTCTTCTTCTTCTTCTTCTTCTTTTCCGTCTTCTTTCATCATCTTATGTTTAGTCCTTCTGTATAAGTTTAGCGATTGGTTGGAGTAAATACTACTGCAATGCAAATATCTGATTAAACATGGTTTATTTCGCACCTGCGTCTACTCTACCGTTATCGCAAATTAAAAGTATCGCTGACAAGAATTCCGCTTTCTGAATTAGTATAGGACATGTGCGCAACAATCAGAAAAGGTGTAATATCCTGTCAAGTAGGTCACACGCAGCTCTCAGACATTCAACCTCAAAATCTAATCAGATATGTCGTACGATTGCACCTTTTCAATAAGAGAACGGGCGAATGGCCAAGAAAGTGGAACGCATGAGGTTATAAGGGCTTATAAATATAAGGACTTGCTCTTGTATATGTACTTATGACATTATATTGATAAATATTACAAAGATGGAGGCGAACTTAATTCGTGTAAACCATATATGACAAAATGTTATTAACTTATTTGTATCGCATTTAACGAGAAATCGCTTTTACCCGACTTGTATGCTCCCCTATATACCATGCTTACCATTTTCTAAGCTGATATTGATTTGACGTCGACGTAATGACGTATATATTTTTAATACCACACCATTTTTATTTCATGAAAATTATCCCTCTGTTTGTTCGGACAAATACACATGAATATTAGAGAAATTAGATCAACAAATGAAAGTGCATACACGGACATAAATATGAGAGTATAGAAAAAAGAAAGGTGATTTCACGGGTCATGACACTTTCCGCGGGAATTTAATAATCTCGGTAGTACACTACCACTATCACATCATGACTTTAACAAACATTTAGAACGATTAAACACTATTATACCCCGAATTTTCATCAATTGCACAATTAAGTCCGGGATGAAAATGACAGTATTTACGGATAACAGATTCAATCATTTAATGTTGGGTCAATAGACCATTTTGTCTGGATGACACCCAATAGATGGATATTCATTGATAATAAGGAACGGGTAAGGGTACCAATATGCAACTACTAGGCAAGCATACACCTTCAGTCAGTCAGTGGCACATGACAACAGTCAACCAAAATGAATTTAATTCTAACACCTGTAATACTTACATGTGGCGTGAGGCTATAATAATTATAGCCCTTTGAACGTTGTCATGAACTATTAAATGTATACATGAATGTACGCTTGCATCTCCTCATTATCATACATTAGTGACATCAAGACAAAAGGTCGTTTGAACATCGAAGAAAGATAACAGGGGCGTATACTATACGGGGGCACATGAGTACGTGCCCCCCCCCCCCCCCCCCCCCACACCTTCTCCCCAATTTTTGTAGGGAAAAAATGAAAATCAGAAGGCTACAACATAATATAACACATCTAAGAAATACAGAAATAAAAAGAGCGTGTCCCCAACTAGTCCGACCACAGTTTAACCAGTTAGGAGTGACTTGCGCCCTTTTAATCATGCGTTGAAATGCTCAACTCATGAGAATTCTGCCCTAATGAAAATGATGATGATACAAAGGTGAAAGTCATCACTTGACATTGAAGACGCCGGTGAATGTCAACCTGACAACAATGTATACAACTTTTATTTTTTTCCTTCTATGTTTTGCTCTTGAGGTAAGTGAGGTGAAACGTGTAGCTGATTTGTGAGTTATTGAAGATTGATCAAGAAAAATAACTCACGATCTGTAGCATGACGGTTACCATGGCTACAGCCGAACTGGCATCAACCTTTCGTGGTGAATGCAATAGATGTTATAAGTATAACGAACGCATTTTATGCTTATTGCGAAGTTAAAGGGGACCACCAGGCAGAGAACAGCGCATATTACATTGTTTAGGTACCGTTGTGCAATATCAAAATTATGCCCAACACTTTGCAAAGGGTTGTGTAATTAATATACAATAACATTAATTACCACCACTTACGGAACCAACATGGCCTCATGGTTCCGAATGCACCAAACGTCTGCGAATGCGCCAATTCTATTCACGCGTACGTTTGGAGACGATGCGTTCGTCCTAGACAATAGATAGACTTCGTCTGCAGACCCATGAACACAATCATGCTTTAATATGGTGATGCGTTTTCCAATTATATGTTTTGTATGGAAACCTATTTTCTGAACTTGTTGGTGGAATGGACTACTAAAAATGTTACCTTTCATTGATAAGAATATTATTTCGGGGTGTTGGTTCCCTTTAATATCTGCAACACGTATCTCCTATATATCGGGAATGATGTAGCCTACACGAGGAAGAATTTCGGCCGAATTATTTATATAGTACAAGAATTATGAGAAATGCAAAACCTAAATTGACTTTGACCGTGTCACCTACAATCAGTACCTGGTGATAAGTATTATTCATATGGGTTCTCAAAATAGTCATAGCATCTCCATTACATACATCATTACCCTTGAACTACAACGTACCCGGCTGCTCCACTTTCCCGAATACGGTCAAAATAACCTTGTATTCCCGGCAATTTCCACCCCTTTTCTCGGCTTTTCCTCCTCTTTCTTCCTTTTTTCAACTCGCTCCCATTCCGGCTCGCTCGCTCAATCAAGATCACTTAATAAGAGGGGATCGCATGTTGTTTGGATAAGTTGTCGATTGTTGTTAGGGATCAATCGAGGAGTGGAGAAGGCCTATCATGATCATGCCCAAAACCTTGATCAACTTACTTGACATGGTTGATGCCTAGTGGAATGACGTCATGCCTTGATCTTTGACCTCGTAGAGCTACGCGCACATACACACACACACGAATACACACATTCACAAACGCACACACACTCGTACACAGAGGCACTTACAGGGTAAAAACCCAAGCAAAATGTTGCTTTCATAGTCTTGAAGAGATTAAGAAGAACAATCTCTTAAAGTTAGAGCATAATCGGGTAAGAAACAAGAAAACTACGGCTCTTTGAAGATGTCCATTTATTCCTATGGGGAACTCAAATTGGCAACGCACTCTGATAAGTGTGTGGACAACTCCCCATATGTTTTGTACACAAATGTTCCCATTTTTACAGTCTTCTTCATAGTCACATTTTTCCATTCCCCCAACTCATGATATGTTATGTATAAAAGGATTCTACAAAATATATGTTGAACTCGAACGAATGGTAAACATAAATTTTGAGAAAATTTAACAAAACTGAAATTTTGTGTACAAAATGTATGGGGAGTTGTCCACAACTTTGCCAGAGTGCGTTGCCAATTTGAATCACTCAAAGAAATACATGGCTCTTTTCAAAGAGCCATAGTTTGCTTATTTCTTGACCGATTGTGCTCAAATTTTCAGAGACTATTCATTATATTTAGTGTCTTATAGTGCATACAACAATTTGTCTGGATTTCATTGTCCTTTAATACAAAATTTAAAATTGTATATAAATAAATGCGTAAAGACTATAATGCATGAACAATTCACCCAACTTTATTTCGGAATAACTTTCTCTTCAAAAATGCCAGCGAAGAGGACCATACATATTCAAATCAGGCGCATGACCACTGGTCATGACGAAATTAACTTTGTATTGTATTGATGTTTGTCTCTAAAGCAGCATGTTAAGTGTCGATGTCATATTGTAAAGATGGATTTCAACACCTCAGGTGCTATTTCAACACCTTAACACTAGATTGATCGCGGTAGATCCCTCGCCCTTAAATGCAAATAAATGCATGCAGTATCACTTCTCGTATTAGGTTGTGTGACTTTTTTTAGTATGAAATACAATCAGAACACTGCTTCAGGATGTACGTATTATTATAAGCAACACATTATTATGTTTACACTATTTGGGACCGCAATAAAAACGTGTTAACTTTCGGCTTATTGTCACCCAAACATTCACCTATTTTATTTTATGTGTTGGAAAGTAATACAATTTCTCGTATTAAACTATAATGGAAGTATAATTTTGCACCCCATTTTGAGGACTTTGTGTTTCGACACCTTTCATTTGATGGTATTCTTTTTTAAACCACTTCCATGTAAGGGCATATTAATGTGTTCTTTTTGTATGATCATGGTTTTGGCGGCAAACTCACTTTGTACATGAACCCATATTATGAGTTTACTCATCAATTAAACATGATCAATCATTTTGACATGACTGTTTTGATAGATAGACAAGCAAGCACTCCAGGGATGCATACATTATTCATGTTATTCGGGTATAGCCTTCGACTGTTCATGACGCATGTTATTTCCTCCATGCATGTCCTTGCAAATGAATAACATTCTGACCGCCATAATGGTGGAATTGGCGCATTATAGAATCCTTAAACTATGATTATTAGGTATTAACCTGCTGCGTAACTTGTTGTGATTTAAACTTGTGAAACAATCGACAAACGCATGGTTTAAAATGCCCAGATTGATATGTAGAGCCGCAATTTACGTTTATTTGTTGTTGTTTTTTTCTTCAAAATAAGCAAACAAATTCATCCGGTAATACGCCTAACAAAGGTTCTATGAATAACAAATAAGTCAATATATTAATTTTGAGAAAAAATGTATATTGCTTTATAGTATATTGTTTCGTTGGCCTTTCCTGTCATTACGAAAGATGAACATGCAGCACTCCTAAACGGTGGGCATTTCTAAACCATTTTAGTTTTGCTTCCAGCCAAAATAATTGCAGCCAATTTTGATTACAACAAAGGTGAATGAAACAGCTATGCAATAATAATGACCATTTAATGATGTTGACATTGGCGTTGAGATAGATAATGATCTGAGGTTATTCACATTTGTTTGGTATATAAAGGTCCAGTCACATGAGCAATATACCGACATTAATCCGAACGCGAGACCGAATAATTATTCTTCACATTTCGCCTAATTCTCGGGTACCGATTATAAACATGATAAAGGCTGAATTCCACTGCGTGTAGCTATATAGCGCCAGACGTTTATTACTATAAAACATGGCGCGTATGATTGAGCTATTTGATAAACAACTTCTTATCTGACGACACTCTCCCTTTAAAAGTATCGTGTCAAATACAAAACTGTGCTCATTACATCAGGGATCAAGTAAAAATGGAAAAACGGTGGTATATTATATTATACCGTGGTTTCGTTCTGTTCTCCATTCACACCATCATCGTAGATCTTTGTTAAATTGGACCCGATGAAATCCCAATGGGACCCGATGGGGACCCGAAGTCAATATCCGTGACGTGTCATGCCATTTCGCGCCCTCGCCACTCCAAGTTTGTAATCGATGTGTTGTTACCATGGTTACATCCATGGGGACAAACAAATATACATCTCATGGATGTATTCCAGATCGATCAAGACGATACACATTAACTCTTTAACATTACAGACGTATGCCGCACCCTCAATTGGCGTATATGTTTTGGTATGTAGTTTTGAACATTTGGCACTGCAGGGGTTCAAAATAAGCCTCTCTTTTAAAAGTGCTGGTAACCTCTAAAATTACCCATCACCAGAATCGAGTGTTTGTATAATGATTAATGCCATGAAGTGCTCTGCATGAGCAGAGTTTATTTAGTTTCATTTAATGTTGAAATAAGAGAGAAATCATCATACAACTGTCACGAGCAATTTTGCCTGGTCGCTTGGCGATGTTTGTTGTAATATTAAGTGGTCAATACTCTTTGGTCCCGCTCGCTTATTTCTGGATGTCCATGTATAACTTTCGTTGTAAAGGTCTATTAATTATCCTTTTATTGTTGCTGTTGACAATGTATCCAAATTTGAAACTGGAAATTATACAAAGAAATTGTTTTCTCAGTATTTATCTCCGCTCAACTTTCTCTCTCGTCTTCCTGTATGTATAGTTTGTCGTAAAGAAATACAATAATATTGTTAAATTATTGATTGAAAACATCACCTATAACGTTAATGGAGTATAACTTATAAATTCGAATTGCTCGCAATTATTTCCATTAAAAACGCTTTACAACATTTAACATAAAATGCGACTTTTAGATGATGTTGGCGATGATTTCAAAGTGGTTCGGTTTCGATCATCAGACGCGTGGTGCCATACTGCGAACTCCTTGATTACGGTGCGAAATCCACACTGGCTCGTTGCACATAAATTAAAGCCTAGTTACGAATGTTCCGACCGCCCTCAACATCCCCACGCATAACAGCCTTTAATTCAAAGATAAGTTGATAAAGCGATCAGAGGCGTATTGATGATAATGGACCAGTTGGATAAAATGGGGCAAACAAAAATATTTTTAAAAAGAATATAAACTTATCTTGCGTTTTACCCTGTATCGCCATTAAATCGTATTGATCAGTTTCAAATGACTGTACGCATAATGATGTATATAGTTTTTTTATGGTATTTCCCACAAATCTAATCAGAAATTCAAGGCGATACTATTAGATTACGCTGAAGGGGTCGATCAGTGGCTTATAGCTGAAATGGGAGAGTTTGTTAAATCGTCTTGTTACACCGTTGTCTACTATAAAATGCAAACATGATCTACGTTTTATGGTAATTCCTGCAAAGCATTATACGCTGTCTCATCGGAAATTCGAGAAGATCCGGTGCAAGAATCCGCGGTTTTATGTAAATCATGATAATCGATTTAATATCTCTTCATCGAGATGATCTCGAACCGCTGATCAAACCCGCAACCCCGATGTTCTGCTGAGCCGATGATGCGGGGTAATCGATGGCTGCATTGTCACTTCAAGGTTCTCACCCACGGAGCCTTGTACATGTAACCGGTGGCCATGGTATTACTATCGAAGCCCCCATTTAATAAAGCCACGTTCATGGTTTTAATGACACTATAGAAGCCCTTCCCCTTCCCCCATCTCATACATTTTTGCTTTCTTCACCGTGTTCACTTAACACATTGCCTTTGGGAACCGGGTGGGCCCTATTTCAAGTCGTTAACATGTTAAAGGAGAATTCCGGACGATTTCTAGGAGAGATATTTTGTCCCGGCATCATTCTGTTCCACTGTTAAAAACACCGAAGCTTTCTAACACTGTCTCAAACCCTACCTATCCCTAACACCAACACTAGTTATCCTAACCTTAAATTGTATCCGTATTCACTAAAAGCAGTAACGAGGCTAAACCATCCAAGCAATAATTGACATAAAAATATATTTTTTACAAAATAATGTTGCTCACAATCGAGAGAGGGAGAGTTAGAGTAAGAGAGAGGGAGCGGGGAGGGGGCAGAGGTATATTTGGAGTATAAAATGTCAAAGTGGGTTGTCTTGATCGATTGAATATGTTTTTTTTTATCCTACACGCAACAGTCATAAATATATAATAAGGATGATCTCTAGTGACAGGTCATTTTCATAAAGTAAAGGGGCGCGCTGATGAGAAAAGAGCAACCTTGTGATATGGGAGTAGATAATGTGCTGCGGGAGCTACAAGTAATGTCACAACACGTTACGTCAAATTACATACCGATATAGAAGAGTCGTTACTCAGATTTCAGACTTTTCTTTCGGAACAAGAATAATGGCCATGCATTTGTGCCAGTGGGTATTTCAAATGCGTACAAATAATATCACCGATAACTGTTGTTTATACATGTAAATGAATGTATCCAGGTTATGCAAACACCAAACACTATCCGGGGGGGGGGGGGGGGGATCTGGTGTATTTTCTTTTTCAGTGTATCTCCTTTTTGAATATTTTAGTGTCAACGTACGGTTTTGATAACATTTTCACAAGATATAACTGGATCAGGACACATACACACATTATGTGTGTATATATTATATACACACATACATACACATATACACCCACCCACACACGCATACACCCATACACACTACACTCATACAAACATACAATACAACATGCATACAATTATACAATCATTCCTACGTATGCATAAATATACATGTATAAATACGCACAAAACCGTATGAAATGTGTTTTATGTTATCTTGGAAGTGTCAACTATATTATGTCACTCATTCACCATTCAAATGTGAAATCCACCCCGTATTTGCGATGTAAATTTTCTCGTTTTATGAGTAGATGAATAATGATCTTTTAATGTCAACACCGCTGGGCAATAAAATGTCTTTATATTTCGTTTTGTTTTAATTGTACGTTTAAAGCACGCATATTCCAACACATATATAATACATGTTATTTTGGAGATAAGCTGAACATTCTATAAATATTGCCTCCATTAATACAATTTTTGGAAAGGTCATTTAGTACGAATTGTCAATAATTTGTGACTGTTTTTGTTGTAAAGGTCATCAGTATAGGATTGCTGCGTCGCTGATACGATACGGACAAAGTATTTAGTCTTATTTGATTTGTACTGGACAGCTTATTGTATTAATCATTATTGTATTAATAACCGACACAGGAAAATCCTGCCATTAACGTATCTGAAGTAGCTCTAGGGATAATTAGCGCTGATTGTTTTGATCATGCAGGATAAATGCAGATACGTATAGTATGTAAAAGAAGAGATCGAAAGTGGTAGACCAAAAATAATCATGTTTTCTAAAAAGGGCAGTCACCTGCATGGCTGGCCGCTTTTCGCAGAGCTATAATGTCACGGAATGACCATCATTACTATCACTGTTCCTTCCAGCTATTTGCCTATATATAAAAAGGCTCATATCGGTAGGCATGTACATTACATGGCATTATATACTGTTTTATAAAACGGCTCCGGTAAATTCAGTAACGTGATTGGCTAATACCGATCACGTGGGGATTGATTACTTTTCACCACCTGCACTACCGTGCCGATACCTGTGCAACCATCGTGCCGATAGCAGCGCAACCATCGTGCCGAAGGTGTGCAACCACCGTGCCGAAGGTGCGCAACCCCGTGACGTCACAATGTTTGTTTACATAGCTCTACGAAGACGGAATTAAGGGAATGGATTCTATAACAGGAATAATGACTATATGACACCACAGTTTCCATGAGTTTGTTTCAAAAAGACATTTAATCTCACCACAGGGTGAGCCAACGCATGACTTCACTAGCACAAACATCGAAGTCCCGATCATCCTCCGATACGATCACAAGTCATATTTTAAACGATCATGAACGAACATAAACGATCGCAAACGATTACAGACAAACCCCTTCGAGACAAACTTGCGAAAGTGAAGAAAAAAAAGATGTAAAATGCTTCGTTTTGTAAATTCTCTGTTCTGTAGTAACTAAATCTTAGCAGTTTCGTAAATTATATGGATATGTGGTTTGATGTTGGTAAGTTTTGTAATGGAAATTCGTAAAATTCTTTGATAATTCTCAGTTTTACGGGAAATTATCGGCAATTCCATATCGACTGCAGTTGATCTGCAAAGCTGCATGCATGCCCTGCAGAGTCAAATTCAGTGAAGCGAGTGCAGCAAGTGTTGATGAATTTTGTAAACTCTGGGTTACCAATTGTCTGTTTTCAATAATCCAGCAAAATAAACAATTCCGGGCTTGAGCTCGTTTTTATAAAACAAATAATACTACTTATTATCGTGCATTGTGTAAATGCATCGCCCTCTCGGGCTATGTTAGCTGTGCTTTACACACTCGGCTTCGCCTCGTGCGCCGCACAGCTAACATATAGCCCTCGCGTGCGATGCATTTACACAATGCACTCTAGATCGTGTATTATTTGTATAGTAATCAGTGGCGTAGCAAACATAATTATGGGAGGGTGCACCACCCCTTCCAATTATGTGAAACTTATATTTTCAAAGGGGGAATACGGAAATATGGTGGCCCCGAAGGGACATCGTGAATCGTGAATTTGGATTCACGATTCACGATGAAATTTGCAAATTCGTGAATTTGGATTCACGATTCACGATGAGATTTGCAAATTCGTATATTTTATCGTGAACTTTGTTGCAATATTCACGATCAAATTTGCAAAATCGCACATTTTCTCGTGAACTTTGTTGCAATATTCACGATGAAATTTGCAAAATCGTGAACTTTATCGTGAACTTTATCGTGAATTTTGTTCTGATCATCTGGGCGGTACCAAGGGTTTAATCAAAATATATAACAAAGAACTGGACTACTATACTATAGGGGGGAGGGAGAAGGAGGGCATAACAATGTTTTCTGGATGGCTAGGGGTAGCGACGGGGTAGCCAGTGGGGGAAGGGGGGGGGGGGGGGGGGGCGGGTTAAGGGGATATAACGGAGTATATATTACCTACTCGGTTTGAGGGGGTTTAATTACATATGAACAAAGAATGTGACTAAGGCCGGGAGAAAGGGGGAGAGCATAATAATGTTTTCTGGATGGCTAGGTGTAGTAGCCAAGGGGTGACCGGGGGGGGGGGGGGGGGTGGGTTAACAGGATATAAAACAAGTGTATAATATTATCTTCTTGGTTTGAGGGGGTTAAATTAGAATAATATGAACAGAGAATGGGACTACTATAGGGAGGGGAGAAAGGGGGACTCGTTTTCTGGATGACCAGGGGTAGCCGGGGGGGGGGGGGGGGGTGCTGCAGCTGCAGCTGGAAAGTAGTCCTATTCACTGTTCAGTTTATTTCAATTAAACCCCCTCAAACCAATGAGGTAATATATACTCCTTTATATCCCCTTAACCCGCACCCCCATGACAATCCATAGCCCTCCATAAAACACTGTTATGCCCTCCTCCTTCTCCCCTCCATATAATCCAATTCTCTGTTCATGTCAAATATAATCGCATATGATCGTCGCGAATTTGTTTGTGCTTGCTTGAACGGATAACCATTACAAGGGGGTTTATTTGACATGAACAGAGAATTGGATTAAACTAAGGGAGGGGAGAAGGAGGAGGGCATAACAATGTGTTATGGAGGGCTAGAGGTAGCAAAGGGGTAGCCAGCAAGGGGGGGTGGGGGAGGGGGTGCTAGTTAAGGGGATATTAGTTAATAGTATATTACCTCCTAGGTTTGAGGGGGCTTAATTAAATATGAACACAGAATGGGACTACTAATATGGGGAGGGGAGAAAGCGGGAGAGCATAATAATGTTATATGGATGGCTATGGGTTGTCATGGGGGTGCGGGTTAAGGGGATATAAAGGAGTATATTACCTCATTGGTTTGAGGGGGTTTAATTGAAATAAACTGAACAGTGAATAGGACTACTTTTCATTAAGACCCCCTCAACCATAGGAGATAAAATATACTCCTTTATATCCGCGTTAACCAGCTGCAGCTGCACAAATTTCATCGTGAATATTGCAACAAAGTTCACGATAAAGTTCACGATTTTGCGAATTTCATCGTGAATATTGCAACAAAGTTCACAAGAAAAGTGCGATTTTGCAAATTTGATCGTGAATATTGCAACAAAGTTCACGATAAAATTCACGAATTTGCAAATCTCATCGTGAATCGTGAATCCAAATTCACGAATTTGCAAATCTCATCGTGAATCGTGAATCCAAATTCACGATTCACGATGTCCCTTCTGGGCCACCATACGGAAAACATAAAGAAATACATAAGCGTGTCCACTCTATGCATGGGTGAAGCCCGCTCGACGCCATGTACTGTTTAATTACTACAACAAGGTTTCCAGAAACCTTGCCAATTTCCGGTTGAAATACTGATCTTTCGAGCCAGCGGAAACGGGCGATGCCGACTGCATCTACTGTGCTCGTCGTATCAATAGAGCAGTTTGGTTTGGAGATGTGACAATCGATAATATTATGCATGTATTTGAAAATGAACATCATTGTTATTTTATTGTAAAGGTACGGGAGGTGCGGTGCGGTTTAATATCCGGGTTTCTGATGGCCGTGTATTTAAGATTGATCTCTTTATTGATCGCCACGGTCGATTTCTTTTTACGAAGTAATTAACGATTCATTTTCAAGTTGTATTATATAACATAATAATATGATATAATATTTTCATCATATTAGTCACACGTGACTGGGATGTGTGGCGAGTATTTACACATATAATTAGTGATAATTAGTCGTTGCTACCATTACATTGGTTTGTTTGTATAGACAATATTCGGTTATCAAGGCTTCGTTACATTCAAACGATTCAGATCAATATTTATGCTACTAGAAACGATTGCACAATTATTTCATATACTGTTTTTATAATATGATCAATATAGAAATACATTGTTAGTTTAATTTTCTTTGTTCGATCTATTGACACAAATTAGTAGTAAATTTGGTATTATACAAGAGACTAAAAACAATAAAACAAAAGTAGTGGACATTTGGGTTAATGGTATCTTTGATGTATTTTACTGATTTATGTTCAGTAAAAAGAAAAGTCAGGATGTCCAAAATTACTAGCTGTCATTTCTTTTTTCTTCGGTTGGCTAGTGTCAAAACAGGCGTATATAATCGCCGTCAATTGATCATTCTAAAATAGTCCATTACGTGATCCGTTTGCGACAAAATGTATGTACATACGCATGTGAACTACTATGATAGAGTAATCAGCAAACGAGGTAATGTCTTGTTTAAACTTTAGAATTAACAATTTAAATGTAATGCATGGACCAAACAGTAGCTTTAAGGCCACCGGAGTATGCAAGTATACTAATCAAACTATCCCTTCTTCCTTAATTATGATTCGATTCATTCTGTCCAAAACTAATTAATCACCAAGCAAACATCTCTCGTATCTATCCACCTATCTCGCTCAGTCGCTATACCGTCATATTGCTCTGTCTTTTCTTTCTTCTTCGTGTCATGTTCACTCTCTTTCTATCTCTTTAGCTTTTACTCTCTTTCTTTCTTTCTTTATTTCTTTCTTTATTTCTGTATAAAGCAAAATATAATCATCATTTGTAGTGTCTTCTATTCTTCTTTCTTTCTTTCTTTCTTTCTTTCTTTCTTTCTTTCTTTCTTTCTTTCTTTCTTTTTTTCTGTATATAAAGCAAAATATAACCATAATGTGTAGTGTCTTCTATGATAGCCATCCGTAATTAAGGAAACATTATTAACATAATACGATACACCTATGTTGCAAGACACTGTTCCACATAGGCTAAGCAATTGTATATCGTACACATAATGAGATTAAATATTTATAAATAATGTTACTTTCCTCATTGAATGCTTATGTTGTTTGCATACATTCAATTTGATTGTTAGGCGTATGTACAACGGTGCTAAATGTAATGTTGTAAAAACAGATTTATTTCCTTTCCGTTATTATGCATGATTATGTGTTTGTATGTGTAAATATGTGTGTTTTGTATGTGCCTGTCTATGTGTCACCGTCTATGTGCGGACATGTCGGAAATTATGTTCATAATAATTATGTATGTATATTACGACAAGATAGTCACATATGACATTTCATCCATAGTATGTGAATCATTTTTCATAAACGTTAATGTGTAATTCAATCCATTTGTATTCGTTCGGCCAAACAAATTAGGTAATATGTTATCAAACATCAATCATAATACACAACCTTTTAGTAACGTACTTTGTCCTTTTCTTGTTCTATTTCGGTTTACAAAATAGCAACTTCATTTAGTGGCGAATGCGGGGATGGTGGACTACTCCATCGTGTATACAGAAATGATGGGTTCTGTTAGATGACGATAAGAGATAGTTACTGTCATACTATTCAACAATATATTACAATTTTCTTAATTTGTGTTTTATTTTTGGATTCACAGATACCAACTTCATTTTGGCGAATGCGCGGGTGGTAGACTACCCAATCGTGTACAGCAATGATGGGTTCTGTAAGATGACGTCATACAACAGGGCCGATTGCATGCAGCGGAGCAGCACGTGTAGCTTCATGTACGGCGAACTGACCAATCAGGATGGCGTAAAAGAGATGCAAGAGGCCTTAGAGAAAATGGATGCGGTGCAAGTGGAACTGCTCATTTACAAAAAGAGTAGTAAGTAATGAAATATTCAGCACTCCATCGAATTTTGTATAAGCTCTTTAAACTCTAACTGATGATGATGATGATGATGGCGATGATAATAATTACAAATTATCTCTGAGAATAAGAAAGTAATCTTGGTATACAATTTTATTTTAAAGATATATTTAGTTGATATAAAACCGGATTATAACATAATGACATAATGCATTCATTATAATGGTGTCGTCAACATGGTCAAAAGCTTTTAAAATTTAAACTTTCACGCGATGGACCATAGCTTCATCGATTATTCATGAACTTATAGCTGTGTTCTATGATAAATTATGTAAGTGTAAGTTTAAGAGCGTCATCCATATTTAAAAGAAACAATTCTGTCAATTCTGTCAGATTCTATCACCTGCTAAATGCCATCGATTTCGCCTACAATCGAAATGTGTTACTGGGACGCTTTTCATTCAATCATAAATATGTTTACATTCCAAGAATTAGGGAGCCATTTTGCAGACGATAATGTACACGAGAAAGGTGAAAGCTCCAGATGATTCTATTTGAATTTGAAAAGGTTAATAATATTGATCACATTTAATCTACTAGTAATTTGTTTCCTATAAAAATACTCAACACAATTTCTGCCATATCTGCGGGCCCTTTCTTTTTGTTCGGACGGCTGTGGGTTCCCCTCCTTACCAGGGACATAACTGTCGTAATTATGTTGACCCCCCTAACCCTGCTCACACAAAGTGAACCAGTGGCCTTGGACACAGTCACTCCACCCCCCCCCCCCCCCCCACCCCTGCCCCTGCCTTCGCCGCACGGCTAAACATGGCCCCGTTGCATACACATTTTTAAATTGCTGTAAGTCTCCAATTATTCTAACTTCTATGGCAACAGTCGATCAGCATTCAGCATTTTAACTGCTGTCATGGTAGTTACAGTAATTGGAGTCTTAATACAATAATTTGATAAGTTTTATGAAACGGGGCCCAAGGGCCTCGGTCATGGTCTCGGTCTGTCAACACTCTCCTTGTGCCCCTGGCAAAAATGCGAGGCCCCTAGTTTGCAACCACCCAGCCCCCCCCCCCCCCCCACTGGAAAATTCCTACTTTCGCCACTATTCCGTACGTCCTTTAGTGGATCAGCCTGCCAAGCCCTCTCGAAGCCGCGATGGATTACCCCGCCTGTGGCCCCGGGGCGCGATAACGCCAACACGCGGGTGACAGCGTGACGGATCGGTGCAGTGTATACATGGTGTGGTGTGGGCGTGTAACCCAGACATGCCCGCGTGTAATTTGGCGAACCTTTGTCGCGTGAAATCTTCCCGTACATGCCAGCTTTTTGATAGCATTTCTTGTACAACTAATGCGCGATTATGGTGCTAGTTTTATCAGTAATTTGTAAAGAATGATTAATTCATTCGGGTTCTTTTTTTCTTTTTTTTACACACACACACACAAATATGGGCCATTCTTGGTCACGTGTGTGACCCAAAACATGACAAATTTTGAAATGGGATGCTTATATTTCAGTAAGTATGAGACTATAATGATTTTTACTTCATATGTGACTTGAATATGTTGTAGTCTTTCAAACTTAACACAAAAGATTTTATAAGGATTACGTGACTCAATGTCAGAGGTCAAATGGCATGGGTCACGTGTGTGACTTCGCACGGAGCGCTTTTTTCATAACTAAATTTCATTTGGAAAATTCTTTAAAATATGAATAGCTATAATGTTCATCTTATTACCAGAGAAGTACTATACATTTGTAAGTACAACAATAGCAATGAATGAGAATTATATCAAACCGTTGTTTTTTATAGTACTTAAAAATAGTACTTAAAAATGTGGCAACGTCTGGTCACGTGTGTGACATTTTGGGGTGGTCACGTGTGTGACATGTACAATATGAATGGAAAAATGGGAATTTTATAATATCGGGTTTAGAAAAGAATGAAAGGTTGAATTTTTACAAAGTTGGTATCAACCTGTACAGGAAAGTGAGAAGAATGAGCTTGCTAATTATCCTTTTGATATCTTGATTATTTTCTGAATTATGATTATTAGAAAAATATTGAAATATGTAAATTTATGCAAATGAGTAAAAAAGTTTCATTTTAAACTTCAAATCATGTATTTCATGAAACTTTACTCATGGATCATTCCAAAAATGGAACAAAACTACAGAAAAATAAAACTTCAATTTTTCCGAAAAAGTTTCACTTTTCAAAGAATGGCCCATATAATATTTTTTGAAGCGCCCTCTAGAGGTCAAACTGTATTATCTATCACTTTAATATGTCTTGTCACAATTTTAATCTTTCATAAAATAAACAAAATAAGCATTATGGTTTATTTCGTGTTTTCTAAATATAATATTCAATATCGTTTACGTAGCGAATCAAATCAATGCTTGCGACATTCATTCGAATATATCAGCCATTTCTGGATGGATTTTAATGTGAATTTTGCAATTCATACAATTAGTTTTCCTCTACCTCCCAAATAATAATGTTGAAGCGCCCTCTATAAAACCAGAACTGTACTATCCCTTTAAACTCATGGAAGAAAACGAACATGATGTGGATTTACTCAAGAAAGATGAATCGCCAATTAGAAATTCATTGACTCATTAAAAATTAATTGTAATACGTCTACGTCTCACTCTAGTAAATTAGTATATAAGGAGATAGAAGTAATCAATCTCCGTTTGTCGACATGGTTGTTCAGTCGTACCAAAGCAAGTGTGTCGTTATGGATAAGATAAGTAGGGGGCAACCTTGCAATAGTGACGGTGGTAAGAATTCTTATGGGAGGGGACAAGAACATCTTATTTGGGGGATGGGCGATTTGAGGGCTGGTCCCAAAAATACTCGGGCCTAGGTCAAAGGAAATTGCATGTTATATCATATTCAAGTAGCTTTGCATGGGTTAACATGGTTTTATGTATACACCTTAGTTCTGAATAAAATTGTGACTTGTAATTTAAAACATTTTGCGAGTTTGAATCCAACCAAATATTATGCGATTGTCTTCAAACAAGGCACTTTATCAAAGCACGTTTGCCATTCTAAGCAAATATGTAGTAGAATGATTGCGTTACATCATGTACATTAAACTTGAATTGATTAGCCTTTTCAGGACCGCTCGACTAAAGCATACAGGGATATGCATGTAGGCCGCGGGTCTGCACCTCGGAATATAACTTCTATAATCAATTATGCAATATAATAGCAGAGTATTATTCTATATCATTGTGCCCCAAAAAGGGTCCAAGGGGGAGGGGAGATGGAAAGGATAGCCACAGAATGGTGGTATTAACTTGCCATAGTAACGCCGCTGATATAATAGTCCAGAACCACCATGTTGCTCTAAGCAGTATAGAAGCAAGTCATGCCAATGAGTATTCTTCAAGACTGAAGCTGTGCTTAAATATATTATCCTTCTTTTGAAAAGGCAAAATTCAAAAGTTGCCAGATAAATGACTGTATTAAAAACTACAGATTGATAAAGTTCAAAGTTCAACATGCAGACCTTTTATTGTATTTCGTGTTTGTACTCGATGTATTTAATGTATTTGTTTGATCACAATCAAAGCAATCAAATCAGATTTGTGATGTTACAGGGTGATTTGTCGTCTTACTTAATACGGATTCAAATATCATTCAGATTCAGACTAGAAATGAGATGAGACTGGGAGTTAGACTACAAAGCGGCTATTGTGTTTGTTTTGTTTTTAATACTCTATCACATATAACTTGAAATGTACGTAGTATCTTGTGGTTTATGGAAAAACGTTTTACTGAACTAGAAGATGCCTGCAAAAGAAGGACACTTTCTTTAATGGAGAAAGAAGAGGAAAGTAATATTGTATGAATTATACGTGACTCGAGACTGTCCTACCTGGGGGGAACACCTGTCTGCATGCAAAACAACCTCGTGACACTAATCTTTAAAGGCTCTGTCTGGCGTATGTAAGAGGGGGATAGGGGCCGCAGCCGTTGTTGAATCTACTGCTATGTGACTCAGTTGTGACTCGTTTGTTAGTCCTAATCAAATCAGACAGTGTTTTCTCAAAATTAACAAAAATGGAAAGAAATATTTTAATCAATCATTGCGCTTACTTTGTACACAGTTGAAAGTCTCCCAGGGAGGCGTTTGAATCCGAACACTTCAATCATTATCTTTACAACAAAATAGACATTCGAACAACCGTTTCCATGCTTCTATCGGGAATACGAATAAAACAAGGACAGTGGCGGATCTACGGGGGGGGGGGGGGGGGGTTAGGGGGTTTACACCCCCCCCCCCCCCCCCCCTTGGGCTGCCAAGTTAAAATGTGATGAGCATAGAAAATCGCCATCATGTGTCCAGACCCAAACAGTATCCGCATCGTCATTGGGTCAACCCCCCCCCCCCCCCCCCCTTAGCAAAAAGCTAGATCCGTCCCTGGAGGTATTTGAGAACCATCAAAGTAATAGGTACATTTTGTGGATTTTTACAAACATGTTACTAGATCGTTTTAAAAATATGATAATGGAACAAAACACGTTCATATCTTCTTTAGACGGACGTAACTATTATATGACCATGTATCTGCTGAACCTTCACATACTTCCTGAAGTAACTGCACACTCTACTGACATTGTATATCTCAGACGCTCTCGATCATTATTGGAATATGCTATTATATTCGATGGAATATCGCTCGTGTTTAGATACGATCATCAGTGATATTAAAGCAAACGAACACGATGTAAAGGTCATGCAAAATAAATACGGCTATATGATATTTGCGTCGCGTAATATTTAGTTAAGAATGCGGTGGGAGGCACGTTGGCCTTGCTCCGTGAATTGTGTTCATGGTCGTGATTCAATGCATTATTTATATATCTCTCATAGCGAAGTATACCCGCTTTGTATTCATATCATTGTTGCTGTTCTGCCTAGGATATCGATAATGCTAGTTAGAATTCACGAGTCTGCCATGCTATTCACACCCATGGACAAACGCGAGCCTGTGTGTATATAGAGTTTGCTTTTAATCAGCTTAATTGAAGTGATATTGACTGAACGCGCAACACATATAATGTCAAAAAGAAAAAGAAAAATGCCACGGTGAAAGGCTGCATGTGTTTAAAGACGAAATGTCTGGAAACAAAACATTTTTGCTACTATATGGCGTTTTTGTCTCTTGATTAAAAGTAAGTGACTTTCTGGGTGGACCTACCGTATATGAAACATGTGAATACGTTTTAAACAGTTCCGGAAAATATGGTTAATTTCGAAATGTCCTATAACAATGCATTAGTGTAATTTCCAAATCGGATTCAGACTTAAAACAAAAAACTAATCTGATAATTTAGAAGGAAATGTACGGTCTTATTGCCGACCATGTGAAAGAATATAATTTTACCAATTATGGGATTATACAAATTTGGCCAGGAAACCGCCTATTAAATGATATAATGTATTTGCAAAATTATAAAAAAAACTGATTTGCTGCAAATCGATATCGCCAACGCGGAAACGCGCATACGCTGCGTGCAAAAGACCACGCGGGGCCATGTGGTATTCGATATGCGGGCTTGTCGATTCTCCAGCCCAGCGCTAGCGGCGCGGACAGGTGCGAACGGGTGGTGGATTTATTTCACGGGCGGCAATCGGATTTCTTCCGATATTGCTGCATCTAACGATTCGTAGGTTCGGATTTTACCACACAAGCCCTTTTAAATAGTTATTCAAAAATGTTGATCAATTAGTTTGGCCAATATAGATGTCTTCGGTAACTTTCCCAAAACTGTTATTTGGCTTTAATGATAAATTGTCTGGTGTTTTCTTGCTTGTTTGTATACTCCATTGGTAAACGAAGATACTTGGCGCCATTACCCGTATGCATTATTTGCGTACATTAATGTAATATTACGCTAGCCACCGTTGACAAATCGGACCTATATCACACAATGCAGCTTCTGCTCCCATATTCTCGCGACTATACAGCCTCTTTAAAGTGACACCTTCGTCACATTCTGGATTGCGCACAGGGGAGCGCCATGTCTTCAGCTCCGCAGGCGGAGTAAGTATAGCATGTTAACGCGACACTGCGCAACTATAATGTAATCTACATAACAGAAACAGATTCCGCGGCGTGTATATATATATATATATACACAGTAATACTGTAATGCAGCTGTGATACCTCCCCTATTATACTGTAATATATACGCCATATATTTCGCTGCATAGATTTTCGCGAGTCAGGACTATACGACAATTTCGCGTGTGGTTAAATTCGCGTTCGGCTGTTACCAACACGCATTCATGACTGTCTTTATATAAAGAGAGATGCTAGTACAGTAAATGCATGCAATACACGTACGTGTATTGCTCTGCATTTGGTGTCAATATTTTAGCGTGTTGTTAATTTCGCGAATTTCGCAAAAATAAAACTCTCGCGAAATATATGGCGTATACAATAGTCCCTAATCAGCCATTTTAAAGTAACACCGTCATCAGATTTATTAACGCGCACAGGGCAGCGCCATGTCTACGGACTGATCCAGGTGGAATCGGACGTGAGCGCGACAATCGCGAAACTTTCTATTCGTAAAAACAGATCCAGCGGCGTGTCTAATACTTTCACATGGCACGTATTCGAGAGCTCGTTGGAATATGCCCCCTGCACACAACGACGCTGTAACTTTAAAGATTGTCATGCGTGTGGATCGAAAAAAACGGACCGAACATGTCCGAATATCGTAACTCCGCTAGTTTGCGCGCTCTACATAATACTGAAAATGTGTATTAGTTTAATTCCCTTGCGCAAGTCGTTCGCAATATTGCACCGCGTTTCTGATTAACGAATTCGAAGTACCACCTTTAACCCTTTAACATGATTGTTTTAGAATTCGCGTGACTCCATAGTCCATACCTCCATTCTCATGTTCATTGTGGTCAATAATGATGATCAGAGACGAGACTACTGTATCTACATTTTGTTTGATCACGATAGACTCCTTGAAGAAAACAACATCGTGTAGTGTGAAAGACATGACGCATGTATTAAAGGTACTTATTAACTCCACTAGTAGTACCAATCTTCATTATCATCATCATCATCACCATCATCGTCAGTATGACAAAAATAATAACATTATAGATGATATTATATCCCTCATAAGATCGTTTTACCATTGTATTTGACAAATGGTAACGCGCAATCCCCGCGCAATCATGTGACCGGGCTGTTAGCAAAAAATTAACACTAAAAGTTCGTTACGCGTTCGTCCCATAGATCATGTGTTTAAGCAAAATGCACACGCGATCAAATTTGTGCAGTACTCTATGGCGCACACGTTCTAGTCACGTGATTGACATTACTGGTAAAAACTAACACCCTGGGAAGAAGAACGCCAAGACAGCCAATGAGCACATCCGTGGGAGCGCTAGCACGCATTCATCGCGTATGTGCGCAACTGCCAGCGCGTTGGTGCGCACTCAGTTTTGCGTCTTTGTGATTGTGTGCGCAAAATAACAATGACTTTAAGCGTATTAGATGCGCCGTGGTTCTGGAGGCTCATACTGGCTTCATTAATGTCGATTGATTTTTATATCAAAATTTACAAGCGATTTTATGAAATATTCAGAGATTATCACTTATTTTGCTATAAGCTGAACACAATCACTGATATTAATGAGTGATATAAAACAACTAACGAATGTGCTTGATTGTGATAGGCAATCTATTACCTCGGTGGGCTCAAAATGACTATTACCCTCAGCTACGCTTCGGGTAATAATCATTTTGAGCCCACCTCGGTAATAGATTTGACTATCACGAGAAGCCCATTCGTTAGTTGTATACTATTATAATAATAATGATAATAATTATGGTGATGATAATGAATACTGTATTGTATGTGTATACCAGGGCACTGGATGATACAACATGCTACCACCGCATGGCTATTATTCGCCGTCCGTTCACGATATTTCGACCAAAACAATGTACCAATCTTACTATAGACAAAGACAAACTTAACTATTTGCATGCGGAGCTTGTTCGATATGAACAGTATAAACTACCAATCCTAAGTATATTTAAATAACTACACATCAGGATAGAACGGGTTTATATGAACGTCTGACGCGGTAGAACATGTAGGTTATAATGTTTGCTCCGCGACACGTGATCACCCGTACCATACAGACTCCCCCGTAATTTGCTTCCGTTAATATAATTTTGAAACCCCCATTTATACACTTAAATTGGAGAAAAGGCGGTTTCTGTCTGTGTCTCAATCCCCGAAATACACGGGAGCTGTCGAGATCGCAACGAATCAAATGGAAGACGAAATGGAGATGTCGGAACTCATTTTGTTGGTGATCATTGGACGACAAATCAGTCCTGGCACTGCCTAACATGCCTAACGAATCCCCAAAGCTGGTAGATGAGGGCGCCCCTGATGATCATCTTATGTATACAGCAGAGCTATAATACACTGTATTGTATGTAGTAGAAAGAAAGTTACGTTGCATAAAACGCAACAAACGCAACAAACGCCAATTTGTAGAGGAAAGCTAAATGCTTGCATTCATGCTTACTGGTATACTGCTATGACCATAGATCCTGTCACTTCTAGTTGCTTATTTCCTCGTGCGTATCACTTATAATATAAATGATTGATTTTGTTTTACTGTCACTGTAGGTTGTTTTGAAACAGTCCACGTTCAAATGACATTGCTCACAGACTCAAAAGCTGGTTACGTAACCGCTGATGTTACCCCCGCTGCTATCTATATCAGTGGTTATACGTACCCCGCTTGGTTTAGGTTCGTATATAACGCAGCCCCCATTTTGCAGTAATGGCAAAGAAGAATGTTTGTACAAATATTATTTTCATGATCAGTGATGCCCTAGGAGAAATAGCATGACAATAAGGGACTGGATTAATGGTCTTATCAATGTCAGTATATAAGCAAAATGCCAGCGTATAGCTTCCCCTCCGATATGTAAGACGCCATTGTGTTTCCCCGAAATACATACATACAGAGCTCATGTAACATGTTTACTGATACGGAATAACAGTTGGATGTATAGCCCAATATATAGACGGTCCTTCTCCTTTTCCCGGTGTCCATATTAAATAATAATGACGTTCACATTTAAAATACTATTTCGAAATAACGGTTGAATATAAGGCCCAGTATATTAACAACCATTTTAAACAAGGTCCTATTCTTCCCGGGGGGCATGCTGTCACGTGACCATCGCTACAAGGATGAGAAGCGTTATATTTTCATTCATGACGTAAATTACGTCATACCTCTGAATATAACGCCGTTATATCCAGAGGTATGACGTAACAATAGATATGACAATGAACAATTTTAGAGTAACATTATTTTCTTTATAATTCAGCAGCTTCAATCGGAAATGTATCCCTTATTAACACAAATGGAAATGATGCGTTTTGTAACAAAAAGTCTTATTTATACGGTTCTATACATGCATATAATTCCAGGTAGCTAGTAATCTGTCTCTGTCCGCTTCGATTTTCTCCATGGCAATTCAATCTTCTTGTGCTTGAAACCGCCCATAATCCACAGAGATTCATAGGACCTTTATTGAATTCAAGCTGCCTGTTTTCAATCTATACTCAGACATAAAAAATAAAAAAATCTTATCAGGATTCGATAACAAGTGATGATGGCGCAGTTTCGTTCAAAGCCATAATTATAATGATCAGAATATACCTCTATTTTCAGTGCACGTCTAATAACTCATTGTCGTTGCGCAAACAAACCATAATAAGTTGTCAATTATTTCTCTTCAGCAAAGGGCTTATATTATGTAGATAATTATGTTTTCATGACGTAAATTCTTCGACACTTTCTAATGGTTTGTCCATTACAAATGTGCTCCCATTTTCTCTTGTAATTGTTGTTCACATAATCATGTCAACCGTCTGTAACTCTGTAATATTAGTAATTATGAAAAATCATTTTGATTGATTCTATAACTGTCCGTGTCGCCCTCATATTATCAAAAACAAATATTACATAAAGTTTAATTATCTTAAATTATATCATATTAAATATTGTACTTGAAAACGAAATCGTGTCTTAGTCATCGCTTAGTCTGAATACATACCTACCACACGTGCATGAATACCGCACTAAAATACATTTTAATGTGTTTTTTAAAATGGTGATGAAACAGACGATCGCGTAGAGTCATTTTGCTTTTCAATACAAGCTATGTAAACAAAAACATTAATTGACTCTTGCAAAACATAAAACGTATAAGTGAATAACAGAATTTATATTTGATCATCATAATTCATCCTCGAACGATTTTATTTAAATAAATGTATAACATAAAATGCATTGGCAAACTTTCAATCAATTATTAACGATCTCTGATATTTTGATTTCTAAACATTGATGGACCTGAATTGAACAAGCCTGCGAAAAAATACATTTTTCGACAGTTACATGAATCATTCAAGCAACTAAATATCTTTTTTCTTTCTTCATCCGAATCTTCCAGAATCTCAAATAGGCCTATACTGTAAATTTAGTGCAGGTTGCCCCAATCAGTAATAAGAAGATCGAAATTGCCTCCCCATGTCTATATCTAAATACTTATATCAATGGTACAATTTGCTGAGATCTTAGTTTCACGATCTCAGAAACAAGACATTTTCTCAATAAGTATCACTGTTCATATTACTTCTGTCAAATTTTCCAGGAACTCCCATGTATACATTGGTGGGTGCATGCAGGTCGCTCCATGCAACCTAAAGTGGGTTCTTGTAAATCAATAAAAAGATATTCATCGTCATGTAGAGAGGTGATCTGGTCAAGTCGTCAGATCTCCACTATCCGCACTAATGGCCCGGTCACACATAGCCGAAGCACGGGGGACGCACGGCCCGCGCATTGAAATTGGAAAATAAGGTCAGTGCGTCGTTGTGCGCCCAACTTTTGTCAAGGCTCAAGCGACGCACGGCCCGCGTTTCGAAAATTATTCAAAAAGCTGGAAAATAAGATCAGATAGGTGTGCGCTAGGTGTTCGCTAGACCTCAGCCTCTGAACACATTTTAATACAATAGTGAATGCCCAGCGTGTGCTCCGCGTATGTCTGACGTTGGTCTAGCGCGCTCTGCGCGTGTCTGGCGTCCTTCCGGCGTGTACGATCGTGCGTCGAGCTCGACGCACATTTTTGTGCATGCTCAAAAAATCCCGACGCACACAGGTGAGTTCGACGCATGACGGCGAATGCATAGCGTTGGTCTAGCGCGCTCGACGCATGAGTAACGAATGACGACGCACACCTAGCGAACGACGACGCACTGGCCAAAATTGCAAATGTTCAATGCGCTGGCCGTGCGTCCCCCGTGCATCGCCTATGTGTGACCACCCCATAATCGGCCCGGGTTCGAATCGTGGCCGCGTCTATCGGATGATGACGATAAATGGTGGTCCCAGACGTAAATAATCATAATTGATCGAACGCGCCTAAAAAAACGAAACTGTAACCAACATTGTCATTTACTTGCAACCAGTCTTTTATAATCGCTGATCTAGCATGCTGTTCATAACAGATGTTGTTATAATAATACATTCCCTCTCGATATTCCTTCTCCAAACCTTCCAGGATCGCCGATGTGGACGTTGGTGCAGATGGCACCGATCAAGAATGAAAAGGATCAAGTGGTCTTATTCCTCTGTGTCTTCAAAGATATCACGGCCCTCAAACAGCCGATAGAAGATGATGCGGCCAAAGGTAAGACCAGTTTAATAAATAACATACATTGAGACCCTACCGCCCCCTCTCCCGCCCCCCCCCCCCACCCCCCCCCCCCCCCCCCCCCCATTTGATCCCCCTGATATTACAAAAAAGTTTGTCTTTTGTAGTGAGAAAGATCAAGGCAGGAAATACAAGTACAACAAACCAAAAGTTCTACCACCCTAACAAAATAATGGTTCCTCTCCCTCTCATAATCTTAAGAGCATAACGATGTTGTCTTTTTTTGTAAGAAAGATCAAGGCAGTGATGTTTATAACGAATCTTCAAATATATCACAGCTTTCAAGGATGGACAAATGATGGAGCAGCCAAAGGTAAGTCCTGTAAAACATAAGAGTCTTTCGTTTCCCTCATCTCCTCAGACTATATCATAATTTTTAACCAGAATGTTGAAGTGGTCCTAATCCCTTATTTTATCCTAAGAAGTGATATCGATTATCAACATTATTCTTGTTATTTCTACAGGTGTGGGACGGTTTGCCAAGCTGGCCCGGACAGTCACCCGGAGCAAGTCCGTTCTTGTCCAGGTGGCCCAGCATCTACCCACCATGAAGGCCGAGCAAAACAAACAAAACCAGATTGCCCAAATATCAAATGTAAGCAGAATATTTTAAAACAAATTTGTGGTCAATACTTTTACAGTCAAACCTGTATGTAGTAAGAGATACAAGAAAATTGGACATAGGTGACCTCCATAAGCAAGTTCCATTACATTGATTTCCTCCGCAGGAGATCACTCTGACTTGTTGCCTACTAAAAACGGCTGGTTACCAGGACAGGTTTGACTGTATGTTGTATTGTTGTTGTTAATTATACAATATGCAAATGCTTCCTAAGGGACAGTATTGATAACATAACTTTTAATAATACAATTTTTAAAAATACTGTATAACTTTGTAAAAAATAATAGTATGGTATATTCTTATTTGACGTTGAAGTATAACATGCACATCATAATGGGTAAGGTATGAATTTGATGAAGATGTACGGTGCGTACATGATGCTTCTGTTGTTAAAATGCAACATAATGGCTCTTTGTACTAATTAAAGGGATAGTTTAGTTTTGGTAGAGAGGGCGCTGCACATCACAATTTTTTACCGGTAATGAAAAACTGAGTGTCGAATTTAAGAGAACATGCAATTTTAATGGCAGAATAAACTTTATTTGGTCAAAATCGACCCAGAAACGGCTGAAATATCAATAAATATATCTGATCTTATAATTATTTGGGGCCCAAATAATTAGATGATTTTTTCAAAAAATTAAAAAAATGCTTGCACTTTTTCAAAAATTGTCAAAAGCGTTTTTTAAAATAGTTGTTGATGATCTCTCTATTTAATCATTATTTCAATAAAACATCACATGCATCATTTTGTGTGAAAAATGGTCGAAACCAATGGCTTTTTAGAAAGCGCCCTCTTGTGTTTTAATGGCTCATTTTAAATGATAACAGGCTTTTTACTTAGTCGTTTGTAATTTTGTATACCTTTCGAGCATGGTAGAGTTATACTATTAGTTTATAATGTTACTGTCCAGCTTTGGTTACTAAAGTTCAGCCTTACCAAAACTGTACTACCCCTTTAATGTCCTAAACCTAGAGATAAACAATCATGAATGACAAATAACAGATTATTATTCATACTCGTTCTCCTTTTAAAATGTATATTTTTCCCGCCAATTTGTTTCTTCTTCAGATAATGAGCATGGACGCGGAGATACTACCACAATACAAGCGCGAAGCCCCAAAGACCCCGCCCCATATCATCCTCCACTACTGCACATTTAAGACTATATGGGACTGGGTGATTCTGGCCCTCACTTTCTATACCGCTTTAGCAGTGCCTTTCAACGTGACCTTCAGCATTGACCAAACCGACGGATACATCACGCTTGTAGTTATAGATGGTAAGTGTTACATAATATATCCATAGTAGCCATGCTCACACCTTCCGGTTTCAAAATCGCTTCACTCATCATATCTAATGAATGAATACCAGAAGTTAATCAGAAAACCTATTTAGGCTACTAACCATAACCTTCATATATTTGGGCTTACTTTATTCTTTTACCGAACAGTGACGTAATTACTTGCGTCAACGGCGTAGCTCTGGGGGGGGGGGGGGGGGGGGTAAAGGGGGCACACTCCAAATTAGTTGACAACAAAATGATGAAAACAAACATAAGGAAAACCTGTCAACAAATTTTTGTACCACGCCCCCCTTCATGTGCACTCTTCATCCAAACTACAAAAGAAGGGAGAATGGACCAGTAATGTGTATACAGCGTAGAGTGGAAATTAGAAAGTGTCATGATACATGGTTTGGTTAAAAATAGCTTTAGCTTTAGCCTAACGTGCCAAGCTCGCACTTTGGCAAGTTACAATGCACACAAATGCCATAGAGCATTAAAATCCCTGGCACGTTAAGAGTTAATCAAGTTCAGTAATTCGAACAATGGGTAAAACGAACACATGTCAATTAGTATGTTGATTTATTACCCGTTTTTTTTTTGTAATATATACAAATCAGTTGCCCTTACCAACCGTTCATGCGAGAAAAAAACCCTTCCTTGAACTGTATGGAAGAACGTCCGTCGGTGTATTATTCTAGACGAACGACACACGTGAAAGATGACATTGACCGATTATTTAGACAAAATTCTACTAAGATAAAAACCAACATTTATCCACGGAGTGGGTTTTCCTTTCCCCCTTATCTTACACCACTTTTGCATATTACATTATGTATTTTGCAAATTTATTTTGTTTGATATAGACTTTCAGTAGTTTAGGAAAGGGGGGGGGGGGGCAACACTATGATGAATTGATGCTCCAGATAATGTATGTTCAAACCATTTAGTATGAAAAGAACTCCCTGACCCTTCTTGCTTATATCACTCATTATAAATTAACTTTTCATGTTTTAATTATTTTAATTGTATAAATCAAGAACTGCATCATGAGAGTTCAAATTCTTTATAAATCCCCTTCACTAGCGCAATAATTGTAATGTGCTTGTATCAATATTTATTGGGAAATAATATGCGTTCACTTTTGTGTGTGTGTGTGTGTAAGTCTCAAAATTTGATCTGCCCAATTTTGCTCTTGTTGCAAGAGTTACAATGTTCACTATTGCAGTTATTATGTTTTCATATATCACCTCATTCGAGGAATGTTATTTAGATGAACGTTATTCCTATGGTTACAACTTTATACGTTTCAACATCTTTTTATCAATTGATAATGAATCAATTTATAATTTATCAACACATGAACAATTTATCAATAGATAGTGTATCAATGAATATTAAATATGTATTATCTCAACTTCCAGGTATTGTTGATATTGTCTTCTTCATCGATGTCATTCTCAACTTCCACACGACGTTTGTTGGACCGGCGGGTGAGGTAGTTTCGGAGCCTAAAGTCATCCGCATGAACTACCTGAAATCTTGGTTTATCATCGACCTTCTATCGTGCCTACCTTATGACGTCATCAATGCATTTCAGAGCTCAAATAATGTAAGCGTCGTGGTGAAATTTTGATGCATTTAAAATTTACTTGAAATTACCATCGTCTGTCTCATATACTAGTAGTTTCAGTTACATAATTCTATACTTCTTTAATTCACGCGGTTTTTCAAGATTACTTAACGTTTTCCGTCATTGATCTTGCTCATTCGCCATGTTCCTCCTCCTTCTCTTCCCCCTTCTTCCTCCTCCCCCTCTTCCTCCACGTCCTCCACCGCCTCCTCCTCCTCCTACACGTCCTCCGCCTCCTCCACCTCTTCCTCCTCCTCCTCCTCTTCCTCCTCCTCCTCTTCCTCCTTCTCCACCTCCTCCTCCCCCTTCTCCTCCTACACGTCCTCCTCCGCCTTCACCTCCTCCTCCACCTGCCCCTCCAGTCCTGTTCCTCTATCTCCTCCCACTCATCCGTCATATTTCCTTAACCTTTGTGGTATAATGTCTTCATTATTTCCTCTTATGTATTTGTTTCTCAAATTTCTCCCTTCTTTATTTCTTTATTATTCTCTCCTTAATAATTATTGTCTTGTTCATTGTGTTGTTTTGATTATTTTACTTAATTACACGTTATCCAATGATGTCATCATACTTAATCTTCATTTTAATTTTGTGGCGCTTTCATCCCTTTACAAACAAAGTAAGTCTTCCTAATTCCTGTTTTTACTTCGTCAACAATAATCAGTCATACAATTAATTATCCTGGAGATGGCTTGCCTTGCTTTGCAGATAATTATACAGATTTATTTCACATTCATTTGTATTAAAACTTTTTCTTTTCCTTTAGTTACTAGTAAGTTATAGCAAATAATCTCGTACATTTAAGACAATATAACCCCAACTCATAACATAACATACTCCTAAGCAAGAACATCAATCAAATTGTTCTCCTCTGATTACAAAAATAATAATTATTTAGAATAATGAAAACAAGACGAATCCTCCCAATTCTTTTCCCGCTCGTTGTCAATTCCAAGGTCGTCATGGTTTCACGCGTGTCATCAAATGGTTGCCATGGTTACCTTTCCCACTATTTCCTCAATATCCTCAAAACTGCTTTTCCTTTCACTCGATATGTAAAAATGAAATATTATAAAAAAATTATAAACGATGATTTCCAACCATTTTGTACATTTGCATTATCATACCTCATTACCTCGATCAATCTCCGAGCTTCTCCAATCTTTTCTCTCATTTTCTCTTTTCTAAAAAGAAATATTCCTATGATTACAATATTCCAAGCCCTATCATAATTCCCTCGTACCTCGACCTCATAATACCCGATAACCAAGGTTGTTTGAATTAAGTCTTACAGTGCCGGAGATGAATATTTAAAAAGTTATTCTGCTTCCAGTGGTTATAAAGTCACATTCATTATCTCTGCATTGATATAGGCGTTGATGCATTGGAAGTGGCAAAGAACCATAAACACAAAAATACGTATTACTTGATTCATGAGGAATTTGAAAGTATGAACAGACAAATAAATACAAAATCATTTTGAAATTGTGTATCTTGTCATGCAATTCTATCCTATGGTTTTGTGGTTGTGGTTAGAAAAAAGTTCGATGTAAAAAAAAAAAACAATCGTTAATAATATCGCTAATGATATTCGTAAAAATAAACAATATTGATGAAATAATACACAATATGTAGTTGTCGATTATAGCGACCGACAGTCATATATAGGTTAAACATAAGTATCGAAATTCCGTTTCCCTTGCGGATCTCATTCCAAAAAATGAGGGCTCCTTTTTCAACTATGTTTCCTTTATTAATGAAAGGTTTTTAGACAATCTTACGATACATTTCGCCAATTGCTTTCCCACCATTTTCTTTCCGCAGAACAAAATAAGTGGCATATTCAGCGCGCTGAAGGTGGCTCGGCTACTGCGACTCGGCCGCGTGGTCAGGAAAGTCGACCACTACATCGAATACGGGCTCGCCTTCCTCATCCTCCTCATGCTGTCCTTCATGATGGTCGCCCACTGGTTCGCCTGCATCTGGTACACCATCGGTCGTGAGGCGCTCAGCACGAACGACACCAACTCGTGGCTGTGGAAGTTCGGCAACGACATGGACATGCCCTATGTCGTCCACGCCAACCAGACGATCGAAGAAGGGCCCAACATCGGCATGGAGTACGTGTCGTCGCTGTACTACACGATGAGCAGTCTGACCAGCGTCGGGTTCGGCAACGTGTCGGCGAACACCACGTTCGAGCGGCTCTTCACCATTGGCATGATGATCGCTGGGTGTAAGTGGAGATACATGATTAACACGATCATCTATAACAATCCGAATTATAATCAGTGGCATCTATCCTTATTCTATATTGGTCGATGATTTTTTTTGTCTGGAATCTAGATGTCACCAAACCGATTTTCTATACTTATGATAAATCGGCCGTATAAGTTATCATTTTTGTATATCCTCATAAACTTCATTTTGTAAACATGTTATAAAGTATTGTATGCTGTTATGATAATCGTGTGAATAGCGGTATATCCATATAACCGTTAATTAATTATTAATTCATCATCACGTAAACTTATGGTCATTCAATATACCATAGTCATAGAGTTAGTCATCATGGATTTTTGTAACGTATTCAACACCGGGGGGGGGGGGGGGGGTACTCACGTATATTGGGTATACGGGGATGTGCCGCTGGGAAGGGTGACTTTTTCAAGAAAGATCCTTAGACATGGGTCCCCTTTTCATCAAAAAAATCCTTAGACATGGGTCCCTTTTTTCATATTTCCCCTTTTTATACGGGATTTTGGGATTTGCCGATGTGAAATTGCCAACATTTTCAAGCTCGCTACGCTCGCTAATTTAAAACCACAAAATTTGCGGGAAATACACCCAAAACATGCGCCGCAGGCGGAAAAAAATCCTTAGACATGGGTCCATTTTTCGCAAAAGGACCCTTAGATGTGGGTATGGGTTTGGAGGTCTCAGCCGCACACCCCCGTCCGACTATAATCTGAGTACCCCCCGGGATTCAACAAAGTATTACACATTGAAGTCATTCCTGACACCAGTTGAATTAGATGATTATCTGAAGCCGATCGTTTCCATGCAAATCATTATTATGACTAAACAAAATGTCCATATTAATTTAGCACTATGAACGATAAATGCGACGATTGGATTTATCAATTTTATTCGGATTTTGTTTTATATACATTCAACCGGTCTGTAATTTATCACTGTATCCACATTCTGATGGTTTATCTATTTCGATAATATTTTGTTTATTCAGATGAATTTGTATGCAATTTGCACGATTTCTGTCCGGGACATGTTTTGTGTTGTCCACTTATACAAAACAAAAGTGAAGTTATCAAAGTTAATTTCAGGATATCGAATAAGACATTTGCCCGCAGGTGCACTCATCTTACGACAAATTTAAGATGACAAGACATAATTTCGCTCACCAACACGAGGTTTACAAACAAAATTCTTCACTAACGATTTCTCTCACACTCATCTTCAGTAACGTGACCTCGGCGTGACCACCAACTGCTAGCAATTTACATCCAACACGGCGCGACACCACGGTACGACATGCTGCATAACATCATGTGTCGAATCATCTAGATCTCTAATCGTACTTTATTGCAATAGATTCATATAACTTTCCTAATCATATAAATATTTGTATATGATTCCCTTATTCTCACAGCACTCCTCTACGCCTTAATCTTCGGTAACGTGACCACCATCTACCAGCAGTTCACATCCAACACGGCCCGATACCACGACATGCTACAAAATGTGAAGGAGTTCATGAAGCTTCACGGAGTCAGCAAGCCGCTCACGGAGAGGGTCCTCGATTACGTAATATCCACGTGGTCCATGACGAAAGGCATCGACGCCGACAAGGTAGAGTTGTTGTTTTTTCACATTTACCGTCTTAGGACTCATGAAGATGGAAAGTAATTTCACGTGTTATGACAATTATTAAAATGATAATTATAATATACTTATGTAGCATTTTATAACAGTTATAATACAAACGTTTTTAAGCCAGCATATTGCAATTGAGTTGATGATTTGGGTTTCAGTTTACTTAATTGCAACACGGTAATTTGCTCCAATCAAGGAGGTACTAGTCAAATTGCTGTTTTCCGCAGGTCCGTGTAAATAATATAAATATACATGAATTTATATTATTATGTAATTTACATATGGTGCACAATTTACCCATTACTTCCATTACTCCTGGGTTTTGGAGCAACATATTGGTGGGCTAATGTACTTTGGACACATCGTTAGGATAACTGAAAGAATTGAGAAACAAAATTAGTAATACTGCAAGGAGCAATTAAAGGAAAACGTGGTAGAGGTTGTGCACCGATAATCCGGGCTGATAATCTTCGACTGACGATATAAAGAGAGTGTCGGGAGAAAGAATGAAGGGTCAAGGGTGCAACACGCTTGCCACAGAGAAGATCAAGTTGTACGGCGTGTTCTTGTATCGACCCCAGCATACGGCTCTGCCCAGCAGCGATACACAGCGCCACCTGAACTTGATTATATGATGAAACAAATGCTTTCATTCAAATGTTCCCCAAAATAGTTTCAGAACCAGGAAAATCTGATTCAAAATGTTTGAAAAGGGTAACTTCGTAATATTAATGATTGTAAGATTTTCTTTCATTCTATACTGTTGTGCTTAATCAGTTGCGTCGAGTGGTCGGACTGATTTTGGGGCACACCTTTGGCATTTCTTTGTTTTTGCAAAAAAAATGTCCCCTTGTGTTTTCTATTGTTTTTTCTTCTAATTATTGGGGGGCACATGCCTCCCATGCGCCCCCCCCCCCCCCCTCCGTCGCTTCGCTTATACTGCATTAGTTCCAATTTTGTCAAAGAAACGTATCAAATCGTATCACATATTTTGTTTGGCGAACGCTTTCATGATTTTCACAGTCTTTCGCATGTTCTCCAGTACGCATGGGAAATACGGTAATTGCTACGTAACAGACATGTCACCAGACCCTGGACTTGATTTGTTTACGGTCAGATTTCAAACAACCATTGACAACTGAGTGATTCATTGCATACACGTGATAACAAATGTATTTGTTTTGATCGATGGCTTTAGTAGGTAACACCACTCTAAAATGTTATCTCCGAAGTGGACATTAGAATACCAAGTAACTGTAATAAGGAGATTCTGTTAATAATAACACACACGATCGGGTAATGCAATTAAGCGACACACCATCAACCAGTGCCATTATGCATTACGTACGTGTATGCAGTGCAGCAGTGGTATTATTAAAGGATTGTTCCAGGGGGCACTACGGGGGGGGGGGGGGGGTATTGCATTGTCGTTAGGGAACGCAGGGCATTTTCAGCGGGATAAATATCATCCTACTTCCTGATTGCAAAAAAAAAACACACACACATTTAGGTACCTGAAAATGATAGTATTTACCTGAAAATGACATGATTTTGCACATTTTCTTTGTCTACCTTTTTAATGTATAAGCGTGACTTTGTAGCCACGCCTATGCATTTGCGCTATCAATTACGTTCTTCAAAAGATTGCATAGTTCTAAGAATCGTTATTGATTTGCCATGACACGACCACTTAGGATAAAACAAAATGCATTTCTAATTATGGTTCGACACATACAGTATAATCAAAAGACGCAGCATTATTAGGTCAGCGAAAATAGTAATTAATGTCCTGTGTATCATCAATTAAGGACCTAATTTTTCATTTAATGATTCAAATATTTGTTTTCAATTCACCCCAGGGCATAGGATATATGACCATGGAGACTTTGCCCTATTTTAAATTACTGTCAAATAGTGAAATGTCCCTCCACAAAATTTGAGTAAAAACACCGAGTTCATATCTGCTAATGAGCATTCACTGTCAATATACCCGATGTGTTCCTAATTGACATGTTTGAATAAGATGTTTGGTTTCTCGGAATAACGTTGCGGTAAAATGTATTTAGTTTTGATTAAACAACACGAAGAAAGAATCCTCTCCCCTTTCTTCTCGAAAACTGACATGTTGAATAGGATGACTGATTTCTTTAAACATTGTGCAACAATTTGTTTAAATTGGGATAAAAGGGGGAAAATACATTTTCCGAAAGTAAAAAAAAGAAATAAAGAAAAATGGATTCATTTTATGATAATAGAAACGTACTCATAGAGTAAACAAAAGGGAACAAGAATTGGAGTGAATAATCACACGCTCAACCAATGTAATACCTACGTGGTTAGGATAAACCATCAGTCATTCTCGTTTTAAAGGTATTATAATTGTAAATTAGTAGATCTATACGTAGACTCCTATCCAGTTTATCACATATCCGACGGTTGACATTATGCAAAACTGAACTTGAAGCATATATAAATTTAATTTTTGGAACATAAAAATGATACGCCCTTACTCTGAACACTCAAATTCACCATACAGGTAGGTATTAGTAATTACCAGGATTCATTCAATACCAGGGGGTGATCCTTTTAGATCCACTTTATAGAGGAAAGGCGCGCGAAACGTTTTTGAAAGGGGGACATCCCATGAGCTCAAATTGGCACTAAGGGCCTTCGACTAAAAACTACACAAATACAGACCTCGAGTGTTGCATAGAGGGTTGCGATTCATCGCAAAATTCCAACAACGACAACAAAAACACGCGCACTTGAGCCAATCAGATTTGCGCATTTAGGTGCATTTTCTGACTTGTGAATAATCGAAATTATTTATGCAACCCCCCCCCCCCCCCCCCCCCCCCTCTCTGAACTAGGTTTGAAAGCTTCGTTGCCTTATCTGGATGGTATCTATGAAGGGCATTCCCCGGCATAAATTATCATAATTGATAAAGCGCGTCTGTACTAACAAAATAACCAACCAACTTACATAATCTATATAACAAGCATAATATTTGTGTTGCTTGACTCCAATTTGCAGGTGCTGAGCTACTGTCCAAAGGACATGAAAGCGGATGTGTGCGTGCACCTCAATCGGCGCGTCTTCAACGAACACCCGTCCTTCCGATTGGCCAGCGAGGGGTGCTTACGCGCGCTCGCCATCAACTTTCAGATGAGCCACAGCGCCCCTGGCGACCTGCTGGTGCACAGTGGCGAGAGCATCGACTCGCTCTGCTTCGTCGTTTCGGGATCGCTCGAGGTCATACAGGATGACGAGGTCGTCGCCATCTTATGTAATATATTCGCAGTATTATTATGTTAAAGGGATAGTTGAATTCTGGTAAAGAGAGTACAGTTTCGGTCAAACTGAATATTAGTAACCAAAACCTACACCATTACATTACAAACTAATAGTTATAACTCCACCATGCTCGAAAGGAATACAAATTACAAACGGCTATAAAGTAAAAAGCCTGTTATCATAAAAAAAAAGAGCCGTTCAAACTCAAGAGGGCGCTCTCTAAAAACTCATTGGTTTAAACCATTTTAAATAAAATATTGTGCATGTGATGGTTTGTAAAAATAGTGATAAGATAGAGAGATAATCAACAACTATTAACAAACTTCTTTTGAAATGTTTTGAAAAGAGGAAGCATTTAAACAAAAAATTAACGATTGGTTCAAAATTATTTAATAATTGTGGGCCCCACATTCATTACAAATGGTTACGTTTATGGATATTTCAGCCGTTTCTGAACCGATTTTGATCAAATAAAGTTTATATTCTGTCATGAAAAATATTATGCTCTTTCAAATTTGACACTCAGTTTTTCATTATCTCACAAACAATTATTACGTGTAGCGCCCTCTATACAAAAACTCAACTATCCCTTTAACGCATGGTAAACTTATGCCAAACATTGAATCTCCAACAACTAGTCTTCTGTAACTGTTGAATAGACCAAATTTCAAAAGCAATTTTGATCTTGCTCGTTATCAATGGTCGGCTAAACTAAAGTTGTTATCTGTGTTAAAAGCGTCGCACGGTTAAATGGACAGTCCCTCTTTTACAAAACGTCTGAACAGTTTCCAGTTGACGGATGGGGATGAATGAAACACACACAAACAAAATCAGATCAAACAGCCCTATAATTTGGATTCTATGAATGAATAACGAATCAGACTATATATCGGTCAATAAAAGAGTTTAACTGATTTAGCATACTATTACAACTATATTGTACTTATTCTTGTAACTTATTGTGAAGCCGACATTTGTAAAGGTATGTCACGGAAAAAAATCTAAAAAATGAAGAATAATTATGTAATTACAAGTAGTCAGTTTAAGCGAGGTTTGATTATTTTGCATAGTGTGCGGTCATGATATTCGTATGTGTGCGCGGGTTACGTAGCTAGCGCGGGTCACGTAGGGGTCACGCATAGCGTTGTGGTACTTAGTGGAATCCGTGTACGAACTTCCTCACTGGGTGAATATACGTATAATGCACAATTGTTTGTTGGACGACGGTTTAATAGTTTTAGGTCAATAACTCCACGAAAAAGAGATTTCAAGCCCTAATTTTTTCAGGCATGCTATTAAATGACATTTTCTTTCATATAAGACAATAACCTCGCAACTTTTGAAATTTGGCTTGCAAAAGAGGGAATGTCCCTTTAACACAGAATACCTCTATAAATCATGGAGATCTTTGTTTCCATTCCACTACCCGAGTCCTTGACGTGTCTCTTTCTTAATCATTCACGCGTGGGGGACGTATTTGAATTTGATGACGTTATAGAAGAGGCTAACGTTATGTCTTTAACGTAACGTGACCTTAACTCCAGCAAGCCTGATGACCTCCTTGATTTAAGTTATATATATTGTTTTTATATCCAACTTGATCAGTATAAAGGAGACGTGTTTGGAGGCGCCTTCTGGAAAGAGCAGCACATCGGCCAATCAGTTACCAATATGAAGTCATTGAGTAGACTTCATTGACTTCTATTTTTATCTATTGTCATATCTCAATTGATCAATCAGGTAAAGGGGACGTGTTCGGTGACGCCTTCTGGAAGGAACAACATCTCGGCCAATCGGCGGCCAACGTGAAGTCCTTGACTTACTGTGACCTTCACACCATCAAGCGCGATGATCTTCTGGATGTCCTTGACTTCTACACGCACTTCGCCACGTCCTTCGCACGGAACATGGTGCTCACGTACAACCTTAGACACCGGGTTAGTGGCATTTTCGCTTTTATTTCAGACAGTTCACACAATAATATTTCTGAACATTGACTGATAAATAGCTTCCATTTAACTTACACAGAATAATGAATTGTTGTCAATATTGTATCCGAAGAAAATCAGATATGAGTATGTAAGCCTTTATTAGTCAGAGGCTATCAATGCTTCGAGTATGTAGACAATCACCACATTCTTTGATAATGATCTTAATAGAATTGTCATAATACCTATACCTAGAGATAGATATCAGGAGAAATTGCTTTGGAAACATTCTGCCATGTTTCGCCTTTGCTTCAACTTACCACGCAACGATAATACATTAATCACTTTGAAATTGTATTTATGTAATTTTCGAGATCGCATTTCGAATCATGGTTTTATTCCACTTTTTACTCCTTTTTGTTTGCATTTCAGCTCATCTTTAGGAAAATTGCAGACGTCAAACGCGAGCGAGAAGAATCGGAGAAAAGAAAGAACGAACCTCCTATCCCAGCTGATCACCCAGTCAGGAAAATGCTGAACAAATTTCGTAAATTAAGTGATGTGCCTGAAAAGAAGCCTCCTGTATCAAGGAAACAGCGAGATTCGAGAGATATCGAAAAAGGAGAGACTCATACTCTCACTCTAAGTAGAGTACCCGAACACCCGACACCCTCTGCGTTATCGTTGGGTGGAAGGGTGAAATCTGTGAAGATGCCTGACGCAACGATGAAGAGACAAGACAGTACTAAAGAGCCTTCAGAATCAAAATGGGGAGCATTTAAGAAGCTTCCTTTGCGGAAGGCAGAGAGTACAGACAGTGGTATCCTGCGAAGCGAGCAACGGCTCGATGAGATCGGGAGAACCGACAGCAAGGAAAGTAGCACAGTTGTGAGTGTGTCTGGAACTGATCAGCACCTCCTATCGAGCCTCATGGAGATCAAGATCGAACTGAAAGAGGAGATAGAAAACCTGAGCGTCAAAATGACTCGCCTGGATGATCAGATCGGGGACATCATCAAGATCTTCTCTCCGGATGTGTCTCAGTACTCGTCCAGCATGGCCAGCTCCAGCAGTTCTCAGATGGGATCGTGCAATGAGGTGCCGTTGAGTTCCCCCCAGAAGTCCCCAATGGTAGTCAGGGTCAAGGAGCAGGGCGAGCCGTCGTCGGATAGCAGTGGCCTTGGCGAGCAGAGGAGTTCTAGCGTGACTTCGACGGCGTCAACCAGTTCGAGGCAAACGGTCTCGAGTAGCAATGGTCGGAGCCCGACGACCACGTCCTCACACAGAGGACCACCGCCTGTTGAAAGTACGAGCACCCAGCATGTCCTGGAGCACGAAGCTCAGCCCGAAGCCGGGTCCCTAACCGAAATCGAGTCACCGCCTAGTCCTGGACCCAAGGCAAACCCTGAATTCTGAAAAACACTGTTTATCTTTATCTTGTGTTGAGATAGACACCAATATTTTACAAACTTTAATGAATCTCGTATGGAAGTTTTTTTTTCTAGTAGAATTACATAAGTGAATAGTTTTACAAAGCCAGATAAGTAGGTCTACAAAGTAGTCAGGTACGTTTTCTATGAAATGCCAAAAACATTATGCTATGGAAAGACAGGGATATTTGTAGCGCACGAGTGACGTGATTCAAAATTAGCTGCTGGACAGCTTTAGGAGTATATACAATTTATACTTCGTGGGTGGCCGTGAAAGCGATTCTTCTACGGCTAGGATGAGTGGATGATGAATGCTGATCAACTCACGAAGCTCTTGAAGGAGTCATTCACCTGTTCACTTTCTCCAAAGGTCAGAAGCTGATACGTCTGCGCTGACATTTTGTGACGGTTTATAGAGCCTTATCTTGTGATATAGAAAAAATGTACATGCCGCTTTATCCGCAAAGATGAGTGGGTAACAGAGGCTGAAAGCATTAATTATACGGAATATCACAACACAAACTTATGCACCATATTAACCGATTTTACATCAAATTAATGTTGCACGCTTTTGACTTCGACAGAGGCGAATTTCATTGGTCGATGTTATCTAAATTGTCAATTATGATGATTACAAGGCCTTTTAATTTTCATTGCTCTAAGAAGCAGAACATACGAGCGTAGTTAACCTAGAACCTAAATGTGTTTTATTAAACATGTTAACGGGCCGCTGAATTAATTTACCAACCACTTTTATTGAACAAAGTCAAGTACATTTTGATCAACCATTTAGAACAAAGCCAAATTATTGTTTGACTTTTCTTTATGTCATATCAATTTGGCGGTAGTAACAAAATAGTTCATGTTACTGAATATGGAGAAAATATATTTTTATACTTGAATACATGTATTTGAAAGTAGAAAATTGCGATAGACAAGTATATTGTTGCTGTTATTATTAATTTTATTTATCGAAATATCCACTAACATAAACAAGTAAGCAGCTAATGATTTATGTAATTTTGGGGAAAGTATATCGTAGATCGTAAAGATGTTAAAATAGTTTGCAACCGTCATAAAGCTATTGGTGTCGACTTCAAATTCGTTCATATCTTTGTATCGTGAATGTTGACAGAATTACCAATTACCAAACTCATGTTTTATAATAATGTTGAACGTGACATTATGTTTCATGTAACGGCGATTGTGTCATAAGAGACGTCACTTATGATGTATCATGCAGTTGTGCGCGAAATCATGCTCGAGTCGCACGCGTGTCGATCGGCGATCACTTGCGCGCGGTACACAGTCATGTGGAGTAAACGCACAAAAACCACTGCTATTTTTACGCGCTTGGTGATTGTACTACAACAGAAACAACAAAATGACGACGACGGCGACGACAACAATACGTCGTCAGAAACAGTCGTACAAGTTGCGTCATTACGCGAAGCAGCTTGAAATTAATTTATCAAAATATATACATTGTTTCCTTCAAATTATTGATAGCCATTCAGATCACATTCCAACTAGATTCCATATCCAAACAATTATAGAAGGTTGCGAAATAAGCGTCGTAGTAAAAAATGAAAAAAAACATGTTACCATGGTAATTGTCACTGTTTTGCGAAGTACATGAAAAATCAAAAGATCTATGCCGAATTCCGTGTTGAATGTGAAGATTCTGTGTAGATTTTGAGTAGCTATTTACTATCGATCTTTCATCAAGTCTTATAATTTATGCACATAGTAAAAATACAATTTTTATAGATTATTCAGATTATGGCAATGTCGAACGAAGTAGACACATAGATATACAAGTTTACAAACATTTATAATGCATATTTCGCTGTAAATATATTTTTGCAAGTAATGTTATACATATTTTTATTGACAAAATGATGTAAAATCTATTGCATTTGTCAACTCGAGTTTTATCAAAATGTCGACGATCAAGAATGAACAATCGGAACAAATTTTCCTTTATGTTTTTAGTGTAATTTAGATAAAATATGAACAAACCGCAGTTTGCTTATTCTATGGTAATCTCATCTGGGCACTGCAGATCAAATCATTACCAAACATCGAATCGACGGTAAGTGTGAGTATATAATGTACACTCGGTGTTCATAATTCTTCGGAAATATAATTTACGAACTTATATTTTATAAAAGAAACATTCCGTTTCTATGAAGCGTTTCCATCGTGCAATCGGTTATAAGACTTTAATGTGCAATATGAAACTGGGGCTAAATTGTATATATATAATTCACATAGCCTGAATGCCTTTACTTTTCTATGGACGGTGTGTCGAATGTTTGTACTCGTTTGAATTTCTTTCAACATTTTGTCAAATTTCTGTAGAAATGATGCATGCTGGTAGATCAAAGAAGCAACGGACCCAAAATATGGCATTTATAGTGTCAGTAAACATCGGTCTTAAATTCAGAATAATTCACGTAAAATATCAATACGTTTTTTTGAAACGCGGATGATGTTTATCTCAGCCAATCAGACATGTGCGATAGAGCGGGAATAGGTTCATTAATTCTACAACGGCAGTTGGAGTCAAACTTCTATAATGAGATGTGTACACTGTAATTCGATGCCCCCGATTCAAATTGCGGCTTCAATGATCACTGGATGTATAACATATCTTGTGTAGGCTCTTCATTATGTCATTTTTTTGTGAAAATCGATCTTACAAAACTTGGTTGATGTGAAGGAAACGTCCATTCAATAGATCCATTAACTTTATAAGATTGATACCAATATCATTGTAAGATTCTTCTGAATGATATGTGATATTTTCATATAAAGAGAACAATGCTTTATTACCTAGTGAAAATGTGAAAATTAAGTCAGAATTTATTCCCGATCGTTCGTGCGAGGTATCTGAATTTGGATACTTTTGACTACGATCGAAAAGCGTTACGGAACGCTTTTTAATTCGAGCTTAAATAATTATCCCCATTAATAGGAGACAGTTCTTCTAATACGTAAGCCAAACAACAAGGTACAAAATAAGTTAGAAGTGATTTGGGTTAAAATTGACAGTTAATGAGTCACTTTAATCTTGTACCTCCCCCTTTTTTAATACACTGATTTAAACTTATAATTAGGTCGCACATTGCACATTGTCAAATTTTTATTCCAGGTCCTTGAATGGTCAAGAGCAAAATAAATTCAAAGTTCCTGATTCATCAGCTCTACCAAGGGGGTTACGTTTGGGGAACTCGGGCGTATATACAGCAAATTATAGCCATGTCGTCAGAATCAATGCGTATTCGTGTGTGACGCAAATCATACGCGTCTTGGTGCATATTGATCTAAAGTAATTTTGTAATTCACCATTGGAATGCACCATTTTGTTTTACAACATAATTTTAACAATATACGAGTATGGCAGTCTAAGGAATGCCCCCTAAACAATAATAACAACAATACAAAGATTGTGCCTCTCAATATTTCATGTGCATCCCCCACTCCCCTATAAAAATGATAATAATAATACGCAACAACTGAGTAATGATTTTCAATCAGTATAGTAATATATAATTCGTTTATCACAAGTATCACAAAGGAAGCACAATGCATACATTTTTACTAGATCAAATTGGCAAACTATTGATAAGTCATTAGTTTATAATTACAGCGATTTGGAAGTTTCCCCAGTACATTTTTGCAGGTTTCTTAGACTGCCATATGACCTGGAGAGAGAATCCAACAACAAATGCCAAGTTTACGAAAAATTATATAATCATGTTCATCGTCTTAAAAGTATGTGTATTTTTATTAAAATAATGTCTCACCACAAGCTATTCTGGGATTATTGTACCGTGCGGCGTTTTAAATGTCTTTATATAGCCTTAAGCGTTATGTGATGCGGTTTAGGCTGATTATCTATGAGGAGAAAAGATTAGCTTGAAACTCATTTCAAAACACATAATTTTTGCTAAATACGTCTTTGTAAATGCACTGTGAGTTGAATCTTATATCATATCTCACGTGCTGTTTCGTTCAACTGTCGGTGATTTAGAAGATACAACGACAGCAATGTGTATTACAAATTGTCTTAATGTTCGGAATGATGCCAATTAATTTGCATAAACCCCATCATATAACATTACATTGAGCAGGGTTACCGTGCGAACCAGTAATCAGGTTATAACTTAACAAAATGTACCCCGCCCCCAGGAAAAAATATCATAATTATTTTAGGAGCTAGCATTTTGGAGACCTAATCATAATTATTGTAGAGGACATAGCAGAAGTACAAGTATGTCACGAACAAGACCTTCTTTAAACAAGAATTCGAATATGTTTAGGTAGAATACAATACTTTACCGCATGTATCTAGTGCGCTAATCGGATGCAAATGGGGAATTTTAAAGTGGTAACAAAGCATGTATGCTACGATTATTCTTTATTTTGTACTGTTAACTTTGTAAATACCCATGTTGATATGAATGAATCTATACTCATCAAAACTGCTTATTTTTCAATACATACATTGCCTTTTATCATATTTCAACATACTTGTTAAATCAACATTGGATTGTACAGATAGTTTACTATAGCCTATACTCTCATTTCTCGATGTAACTGATATTTATTATAGGGTGATAAAAGTGTGATCTATAATTGACTGGTGTGCCTTACCGCAATATGAATTACTACTTTTCCGTGGGGTCCCACGTGATGATATTTCTATATCATTGATTTGTTTTTTAGAGTGAACGTGTTATATTTATCCATTACCAATTGAAAGAAAATCGAAAAATGGTGTTTATTAATATTTATAGACATAATGCTGAAACCTGTGTGCAACAACATATAATGTAAATACTCAAGTCTATTGTAATTTGCCAAAATTACCAACACTTATCTCCTCAACACTTCTAATAGGATGCGTTATATTACAGAGAATATTAATGACATTATTGATTGAATTGATTGAACAAAATTGTATTTCCAAAACAACAAATGAACAAAATATATGTAAAATAAAATATAATGCAATCATAGTACAATAATATGATAGTAATTATACAATACAGCTGAATGTGCTTTATACATGTAGTTAGTCCGGTTTAAATTATGTAACACTAGAAAGAAGACAGCATATCCGAGAGTAGATTAGAAACCAAACAATAGTGTTCCTCTTGAACAAGGCACTGAAGGTATTTTATTTGATTCAGTCGTGTCTTATTTAATTAATGACAGCTATTAAATCGCGAAATACATTCGGCCTGTATTCATGTATATTTATTTATTGTATACTCTTATGTTCTAAAAAATGATTAGAGGAACATGCCTTCCCCCCCCCCCCCCCTCCCCTCGGTCAGTCTCCACTCCGCCCCCTGTGTCAGTTTAGAGAAAAAATGCCGTTTCATTCATCTTTACTTTTTAATGTTTTCACATTGCAAGTAATACAAGACGCTTGTAAAATCTGAAAGAAATTATTCAGCAATTCGAACTCATATTCCACATAACCTCATACTTTGCTAAAAACTTATTTATCACCATGACACGTACCGTGATTCCGTATTACCGTGTTATTTCGTTAATTATAATGTTAGTTCTATTTGGAAAATAAATCAAAACCCAATTCTGTATTCCTAATCACGTCAGTCAGAAAAAATAATAAACCGCCAAACAATTAGTGTCAAATAAATTGCCAGCATAATTGGTTGGGATATATTACACCAAAATAAAATTTCTCGTGAAGAAAAAACATTTGCACATTCCATTTGTTCTATTTACATACACATTCCAGAGCTGAAAGTTACATTCGTGGCTCCAGTTACTCCTAAAATTAGGTTTGTTTTGTTTTACAGGGACATTTCGCGACCCAGGTGCATTTCGCACCAGCTCTAT